>NXFV01001211.1:0-112011 GCA_002803225.1 Gamarada debralockiae | reverse complement strand
GAGGGTCATTCAAATAGGGTCAACGCAGTAGCCTTTTCGCCAGACGGCCAGCTCCTCGCCTCTGCCTCGGCCGATAACACAGCCAGGCTCTGGGACTCAAGGACAAAGGAAGCAATTCAGATACTTAGCACTGAAGGATTGATTCATAACCTTTCTTTCTCTAGTGATGGGTCATATCTAAAATCAGAGCGCGGATTATTTGAGCTCAGCTGTCTCTGTCGCTCAGTTGTTCAACCACAGTCCGATTTTTCATCATACCTGTATGTCAAAGAGCAATGGGTGGCTTATCGGACAGAAAATATTTTATGGCTTCCTCCTGATTGTCGACCGACACATTTAGCTGTACGAGATAACCTTCTTGTAATGGGGCATGCGTCCGGTCGAGTTACTTTTATTGGATTTGATCTGGGTAAAATACCACGTGGTGGAAGGGCAGTATAAATCTTCACATCACATATAATATATATAATAACTTGATAGAGAGGGCCTTGGAGACCTGGTGCTTACAGTATATACTATTAGAATATTGCCGCCAAGTGGTTCCAGCATGTTCTGGATGTTGGTATAGTAATAATAATGCTAACAAACCGGTCTGTGACAAAAGATGCTTTTTACCCTGAACATTCCAAAAGCTTCACTGTCTCTTTACCGCTACGTTACGCCGATTTTTACAGATCACGTAATAACTTATCTTAGCGTACTCAGACGGGGACTCAAAGATTGTTAAACACACATAACACAATACTCGTAGCATTCTGAAATATGATCGCGGTGTCGAGCGGGCTCCTTCATTTTTGCGACTTGGTACTGTAGGCTTCCGTATCAGCGCTTACTGTAACCGAGTTGAGAACCTTTGGTCGAGAAGCGAGATAAAACCTTCTAGCAGCTGGGATATGAAGGGGAAGCCGGATTCAGTAGCTACACTAAGATTGAGCATGACATGACTAAAGGCACATCGGAACATTATCCTTGCACTGCGCCTTACTGAAAAAGGCAAAGCTGCATGCAAGGATTAGCTAAAAAGTGGAGCTGGCTTTGTATGAGAGATTGTTTTGGGAGAAGCCGCTTTCGAAGATTACTGTACACCGTGATATCGTAAGAAAAGTTTGAGGAAGAGAGAAAGAAGATGATTCGAAGAGGTCTGAACTTTCCCGAAAAGGAAGAGACACGTCATCAACCTCGATTTTGAGAGGCACCACCATGCAACAGCATCATGTTCTGGCGGAAGCCCTGGAGTTGTAGAAAGATTGAATAGCCTATTGAGCATCCGAGATCAAGAAGGAAACACGGAAAGAAATGTTTGTTGCACATGGGACATCATGCTGATCATCTCCTTATGCTCTGATGCTGGATAAAGGCATAGAATGGTCGAAAAAACAAAGGAGCTTGAAACTCGAATAGATCTCCTATAAAACATGCAACGAGGGACATTTCAAGTCCAGGAAGAGGAATACCTGGGCCATCTGTATTCATTTTGTTGCACATCTGAGATGGTGCCGATCATCTCCTGACCCGGATAAAGAAGGCCTGGAGGTGTCAAAAGGTTGGGAGGCTTGAAACTTGAAGTACGTCTCGTGTAAGGATACAGCCAAGTATATTTCGAGCAGAACAAGAGGGAAATATGGGCACGTTTATTTGGTTTGTTGCAGGTCTAACTTCGTGGCGATGGTGATCCTCTCCCGACTGGGATAAAGAGGTCCAGAGAGCTCGAAAGACCGGGAAAGCTTGCAACTTAGAAAGGGGGCTCTCGAGTCAGTAACGCGGGGGAATATAAGGAAAATTGAGGAAGACAAACAATCAAAAGCTGTTTATTCAGTCTGTTGCACGTCTGAATTCGCGCCGATCAGCTCTTCACTCGGAGCGAGGGGATCCAGAGGCGTCGACGTGATGTCACGCGACATCGGAGAGTCGCATTCGACAGAACGCCTTTGTACCGAATATCGAGGCCAGAACCAATGTAAGAGATGAAGAACTAAGAATTGAATGTTTCAAATTTTGTTGCATGTCTGAATTCGCGCCGACTATATGATCATACGGGCCGTAGAGGGGTCAGGAAGGTTCAAGAGGACAGGGCCAGAGCCGGAGGCTTGGATTCGAGATGCAGCCTTGCGCTAAAACTGAGACGCCAAATATAATGCAACGGTTCTTAGAGGATCATAAGAGACTTCGTCCGATTGTTGCACGTCTGATATAGCGTCTATCTTCTTCAACGTCGGAGGTGCAGTGGCCTGGAGGGGTCCACAGGCGCGTTGCACCGGGCCGAGTCTCGTGAGGCGTTAAATCGACATGGAAGATTGCCCGCCAAATAAAGCGAAGCCACAAAGTATAAGAGTGTTAATGCATTTTGTTGCACGCCTGAATGTGTCACAATCATGTCTTGAGCCAAGCCTTGACACCGGTTGAGAAGATCTAGAGGGCTGCAAAGGAAGCCTCCGCATAGGTTTGCCTGGTTCGGGACGCCTGATTTAACAAAGCAACTTTGTTGAAGATTGCCGAGAGGTCCAATCTAAAGGAGACTAAGACTAAACCTGACAGCTGTTATCCTTCTTTTGTTGCACGTCTGATAATATGCAGATCTTCTTCAGCGTGGGATGTGGAGCGGCTGGGAGTGATTGAAAGATGGCCTTCGCTTGGCGACCAGGTTTTTCTGAGGCATAGCTTGGGCTTTCTTCGTGGAAAACCCAAAGCAAGTTGTAGTTGAGTGAATGGCAGAGCGAGTAGAAATAAGGTGTCCAAGATTAGTTGACCGGATCTGTTTGATGCACGTCGAATGAAATGCCTAGATTCCGGGAATAAGAACAAGAAGAGAATTTGACGTCTTGGGTGGAAAGAGGTCTCGGCACGTGGCCGATACTACTTTGTCGACACCAAGATGTTGACAGTTTAATTACTGTACAAGCCCGATAAAGCGAGATCTGAAGACTCTCCCGAACTGCCTTATGAGGGCTTCACATCGGGAAATGGATCGAAGGGAAAAGGTTTTGTTGCAAATCGCAGAAAGTGTCGATCGCGGTACACAACCGTGGGATGATCGGGTCTGGATGCTGATAGCCAAGCCACCTCGGATGACCTGCCAACCACGTTTATTCGAAACGCCAATTTGGAGACGGAAAGTAGGACTGGAAGATATCTTGAAATAATGAAGGATTCTGTTGCACGTCGTACTTTTTGTCGATCTTTCTTCATGGGAATTAAATTAGATAGGAAGTTCCGGAGCCCGAGAGATTGCTGTCGCGCTGATGGGAGACAAGGCGAGCAACCTCGGTGCGGAGAAATTGAGGTTCTCCCGTTTTCTTGGTTAGAGAGCCCTGTAGGAAGGGGTTTAATCTTTCCAGACCTGAGAACTACCTGCTCCACGTCTTTATTGATGCTTAGACGTGCGAGAAAGAGGACGTATGGACGTGGGGGAATTGCAGTCTAGAGATCACGTGGTTGATTTCATGGCCTCTACTCCGTACAAACCGAGACTAACTCAAAAACCAACTCCCGACGTTCCGGAGTAATACAAGCTGTCAAATGAGTCTTCAAGAAGTTGATGAAAGGGATAGCATCATAACCTTTGTTGCATATCGCAATAATTGCCGATCTCCCGTATCACAAAGAGCGCCAAGGGGTATAGAGGGCCTAGAGCCGTCCAATGGTGTTGAAAGGAAAGGCAATCAGATAAGATCTATGCTTGTTGCACATCGTAAAAGCGCCCAGATCTTTCAAGAATAGATGAGGGGATGGCCTGGGCGGATCGAAAGGTGCGGGCCGTTGACAAGGTCTCAGGTTCCCTGCTTGTAAATCCTCCGGGAAAACGATAGAATTTAGGTAATTAGAAAGTTATAAACCCACTTCTACGGAACTCTGAAGCAGTGAAGAAAAGGCAAAGAGATTGTTGCAAGTCGCAGTTTTGCTGATTTCTTCTGATTTGACTGCTTGGGGGAAGATGGGGCTGGGCCTTAAGCACTACTGTAGTTGGTTGGATGTCTGGATGACTTGCTTGGCTCCTATTTTGAATAGTTAGAACTTAGCAGAGTGTTGTTGTTTCGGATGTTCGGATACAGATGTTTGCAGAGAAGAGGGAGATGTAAAGTTTCAGAAGGGCGTTTTAACTTTATTCATCCAAAGCTCTGGATGATCGGGAAGAAACGTGGTTGGTCAGTTCACGTGACACAAGCTTTTACTTCCCGACCACCCGTATTGGCTGCCCCGAAACTCAACGGTCCCGAAGAAACCGTTTGAATGCATTGTTATACACCCTAACAAACCTATAATCTTCCTAAAATCCCCTCCAAAAAAAGTAAGTCAAAAGAGTTTTGTTGCAAGTCTGAGATTATGTCGATCTCCCAGGTTGGAGCGGCGTGAGCCGTTAAAATGAGGCTAGCTGTGAAACGAAACTTCCCTTTCCCACCATGCCCAAACTCTCTACGGCTTTTAGCGTAGTGTTGTGGTCTTCAAATAAAGAAGGATGAATAGAAGGATGCGTGAGAACCCGAGGAGATACGAATCTGTTGCACGTCATACATCCAGCTTCTCAAGGGTCTTGGGACGGACTGTCTGGGGGTTTGAAGTCAAGAACAGCGTTTTCTGCAGCTTTCTGGCGAAGCAATCAGACCACCAATTGAATAAGCTTGAGGTCCAAAGGAAGAGGATTTCAGCTTTGTTGCACGTCGTAGAATCGCTGATCATCTCCGGAAGTGAAATCTGGATATTTGTGGCAGTCTTGGGAGGTTGTTGTGGACGTGTATGGACCGGTCTAGATCTTTGGAGGCGCGCCCAGGGTGTGTAGCACGTGACTCTGACGTAAATGTGCTCGAAATCTTTAGGATCGGAGCTCTTCTGTACGAAATGTATATTTTAACGTAGATGGAGACTTGGCTCAAGATTTTAAGCTAAATTCGTTTCACTTGATTCATGCTCAGGTGTTGCTGATGACAATGCTGCCTTCACAAGTCCTGAGCTCGCTTCGAATCGTCAACGCCCTCCGACTTTCTTTTCCATCAACATAATAGTATCTTCTCAGGGCAACATCTCAAATCTAGCATGTGAAATACGATCCTACAGCTAGGAATGATCCTATTTGTCTCTTTCACTTCTCTTTCTTTCAGCATGCCTTGACTGATCTCTCGTTCGACGTCGCGTCATTTCATTTTCAGACTTTCACCCGCGTCTAAGCCTCCATATCCAGACCGGTCATATCCACAGTTGTTGCGGGCTTCAAGATGATTGAAATAGACCATACAGAAATTCCTCCGCCAGAACCAGCCAGACCAATCCTCGCTTCCAATCTCCTGGCCATGGAAGAGAAGCAGCGGAAGCGGTTCTCAGGTAGAGGAGAACGAATTCGAACCGGATGTGGGGAAATCGATGATTATATGCTTGGCGGTGGTTGTGAGAGAGGAATAGTCGTGGGTATCAGTGCTGAGGCAGGAGAGGGTAGACTGGTAAGTTGCCCTTTTTGCCCTTTCTCGATTGTCACGTGTTATGTCTGCTTCAGACTGCAAGAAGCCAGTCCTTCTTGAAGCTGACTTAGCCCAATACCGTTCTATATTGGTTAAGTTATTCAAAGATGTGTTGCTACAAACATTGCCGTCTTCCTGATTCTTCACAAACCAAGAGCAGAGCTCATTTCTCTACCTCAAGCCCTTCTCAAATCCCAAATTGTCATGCATGTTTACTAAAAAGCCAAAGATATCACTCCGCCTCCTGAGCTCAATACTCCTCTCTCACCATTCAACCTCGGAAACTTCCCCTACCAAGCCCGCTCAGCCCTCCAAATCAAAAGCAACAATAATCGACACCACCGGCTCCTTCCCAATCTCATTTCTAGCTAAGATCCTAAAATCTCGAATCCTAGCTTCCAGATCAAAGCATGACCGCCAAAGCGCAGCCACCGGAAATTATGGGGCCAATGAAGGAAAGGTTGGTGAGGATGATGTAAATGGAAAGGGCGTAAATGAAGAGGTACAGCGATGCTTGGAAATGGTGGCTATCAGCAGAGTGTTTGATGTTGAAGGGCTTTGGGAGGTTTTAGGTGAGGTTGGACGTAATTCCGAGACTCGGAGTAAAGGCGACGAAGAGCCACGAACTGAGGGGAATGATGAGGAGGGTATGGAGATCATCATCATTGACAACATGACGCAACTCATCAACGAACTATTCGCAAGGAAAGAGAGAGGCGAATGTACGTCTTCCTGTCTCTCACCTCCTCCTTTCCTCCATCCTTCTACGACTAACATTCAATAGCACACACCCTCCTCACAACCCTCTCGCAAACCCTCCACACCCTAGCCCACACACAAAACATCCTAACCATCCTCCACAACACGACCGTGTCCACGAAATCCTACTCCGCCGATCCCTCGAACCCATATCCCAACCCTTATCAATCGACAACATCACGCAAACAACCCAATCAAAACCCCCAACCAACGTCAATCTTCCCCTCGAACCCCCTCAAACCTGCGCTCGGTCAGATCTTCTCTCAATTCCCGGATCTGCATCTCCTGATGGGCCGGCTGCCCAAGACGAGGGAGGATGCTGAGATGTTATATGGCCAAGATGAGGGTGGCATAGATGGTGTGGAGAGGGGAGTAGGGTACTGTTATGTGGTGGAGGTGCTTAAGGACGAGACGCCCAACCTTGGGTCCGGGTCCGACAAAGAGACAAGGGGGAGAAGGTTTGGGGAAAGAGAACAGAGATGGGCTGCTGTTGAGATTAGTGCGGATGGGTTGGGGCTTGTTGATGCGTTTATGGGGAAGGGAAATATGCCAGGTTTAGGACTTGAAAGAGAAAAGGGGAGAGCAAAGAATGTAGGGAGCGTTGCAAAGATTTATGGATTTGGCGGAAGGAGCGTTTGATATCTGGCTCGTTGGGGCTCGGTGAGACGACACTCAAGTGGGTTGAACAATTGAGCAGTTGCAGTCTTCCAGAGAACTGGACCCTTTCTCTACCACCCTTACGCCCTAACGGAGAGAATAAATCTAGTCAACAAGGAAAGATACCTTCTACCACCTAGCTGCCTTCCCCTTTTTTT
This sequence comes from Gamarada debralockiae, assembly GCA_002803225.1. Taxonomy (NCBI): domain Eukaryota; kingdom Fungi; phylum Ascomycota; class Leotiomycetes; order Helotiales; family Hyphodiscaceae; genus Gamarada; species Gamarada debralockiae. Next base: position 104,990 of record NXFV01001211.1, on the reverse strand, counting down.
CAACTGCCAAAATCAAGAATTTCCCTTTGCCAGTGGAGCGCTTCCTCACGACCGAAAGATGTAGATCGGGTCAGATTCGCGGTAGGTTCATTAATCGGTGGGCGTGAATCCTGGTCATCTATCCCCTCTGTGTCGACAGCTCGCTGTGACGAGCCATTGAGAGAAGGTGATTCAGTGTCTTGCGAACTTCCGGTAGCAGACGGATGGCTGCCGGACACTAAAGCTAAAGCATTTGGAGCGTAGGGTATGAGGCATGCTACTGGATTCTGTTGCGCATTTGGAAATCTCAGCCTCTCATGCTCATTCCGTCTGGCATTCTCGGCATTCCACTCCTCAACCGGAGCCGACTTTCCGCTGTCATACTTGCTATCCCATGCAAGCTGCCGGGTCATTTCAGTATCTTCGTTGACTGAAGGGATTTCAACCTGCTGGTCGTTGGGTTGTGCTCTCCGTCTCACTTTCCTCAGGCCTGCGTCAACCACCTTTGTGTACCATGGCCTGTATCCCATGCCAAGCATCTCATCTCGCTCTTGCGCAGTATCTATGTCCCGAAACGCTCCAGGGTAATTGTTGTAGATGTCGTTATCAACAACAAAGTCGATTCCAAGCACAACTGGGAGTTTACAACTGGGCAAAACCTCGAAGACCGTATCGACATTCCTCCCGTCAGGCAAGGTGATGCTTGTATGGACCTGCCCACTAGTTGCCTCGTCGGGCCGCGTGGAAACGTAATCCAGCCAAGATTATCGGTTTTCGATTGAATAGAGAAGCCATGTTAAAGAGCCCAGTCCGCTCGCATTATGTTGCGCCTGGAACCCGTGTCGGCAAGGCCCAGGAAGGGGATACCGTTTTCCATTGTGGCTTCGAAGCGTTGAGTTGTCTTTCCGAGACGATAGAAAGCCCAGAGATTTCGAGCCGGGAATAGACAGGGTACGAAACGGTTGATGAATTTGGTGGTCGTCTCGGTTGCGTGAAGGAACGAGCTGCTGAGAAGGATATCGAAAGTGAAATCTCGGACGACATGTGCGACGACTGTCAAGATCTTGCCGGGAGTATCTGGAAATTTGAGAGGCAGTTCCACGGTGCCTTGCGAGACAAGCTTCTTGGAATTTCCCATCTTGATCCTCGACCGCTTTTTGACCATCTCGAGGCATAGCTCGCGACGACGTTCTTCGGATATGACGGTGACATCTGAGCCAGTGTCCCCGATCACGGAATATGTTTTTCCATATATGTCCACCTTTATGCCCCGTGCTGGCGCGTAGGCTTCCTCATTGATGATTCGTCTTGGTGCAAGATCAATGGTTCGCTTCGTCAGGCTATAACCTTCATCGGCGCAAAGGAAGCCCTTGTCTGCACAATCTTGACATAATATATAGTTACCGTTGAGACAGAGCTTGCAAGCGTAGTGGCTTTTGCTAACACGCATACTACACCTGTTACATTTCGAAGATCTGAAGTGATGCTCCTCGAGGTCTTTGATTTCTCTGTCTTTTTTGTATGGTATGCTCGTATGGGTCTGGAATTTTGGCAGGAGCTCATCTTTTTTGCTCTGTCAGTATTTTCTTCACATGTTCGAAATAGATCATGTGGTAGGTTGGTTTCACTATATTCTTTTATCTTTGCTCGTATCTGGTCAAGCAAGTGCCGCTGAGCTGTATCCCAACCCCCCTCATGCTTTGTCATTCCGAGTCGGTACTGTATTTCGGGATTCGCGTCGTCCTCTTTATCTAGTTTGTCCAAGGCTTTTCCTAGCTCCGTTATTTCGACTTGGAGATACAGTAAGGTTCGGGCGCGAAGTCTTTTGAACCCGCGGAATATCATTAAGTCGTCGTCGCTACACTGCAAAGCAGCCATCCGTGGAAATCCGCGCGGGAAAGTGTCCACTGACGAAGAGCAAGTTAGCTTCCCAGCATATCTAAAGACAGTTGGCAACAGGAACAAACTGAGTAATCTGCGTTTAAAAGAACCTCTGTCTTACTCTTTTTCGTATTTTCCAGTACTTCAGCGTATCTAATGAGATCTAATTAGTATATATCTGGGGTTCGCTTCGTGGTGGCGACGGATATAAGCGAATAGGGGGACGACTCACCCACGAGGTAGTTGCTTGAACTCAGTCTTTTTCCTGCTTCCAGCTGTGCAAACGAACCCATCATCTTTATAACGTTTGCAAGAAGTCTCTCCATCACACTAAAACTTTGTCAAGAAATTATGTCTTCGAAATATGCTTGTCCTCCGTCGACATGCCTTCGTCTTCTTCATCCTACACCTGTCACAGGCCTTCCACACCCTCTTGTGTCGTCCATCTATAACCAGAGCACTATGTTCATGTGACGAACTCGACTTCTTTGAAGTTCTATTTAACAGTTTTGATTGCTCAGTGGAAGATTTCCTGATATAGTGCGACTTTTGGTCCTCCATGGGAGGTGTAGGCAAACCGGACATAGTAGCAGTATTCCGAAGTGAAAGTTGAAAGAAGGTCTTGACTGGATCCGGGGTGATGAGGAGGAGAAGCTGAGATATATGTCGAGATCCAGTTGTATATAATTTGACCACAGAGAAGCGAATCTAACAAGGAGATTCGACTGCACAGTCTATACTGATGTCGAAGATATCGTCTTGAGGGAATGGACCGTTGCGTCGCCATCAATTCAGGAGTATGTTCCACCCCCCATCTGATGACACGTCGAGCTGGTCGAGCTCGTAATTTGCAGGAGTATCGAACGATGCTTGATGATGTCCCTCTGAAAACTTTGATGTGGCAGCAGCCTTGGGGGGTTTTTTTTGGGGACGCGGCAGGCAGCCTGGCACATTCCACAGGGACTTTTCTCCCGCGCGTACTCGCCTATCTAATCTGTATGGCGACACCATACAAATTTAATAGAAAGGTACACGCGTTGATTGCGCTGGGCCACTATATGAATGTAAATATATATATAAAATTATAAAATATAGAATACTTATTAATATAGTCTATATAGAATATATTAAATTTGCAATTGATCTAAAGATTTTGAATCCCTATTATCTTATTGGTTAGCGTGATTAACCTTATATACTTACCTTAAAATGGCCCAAGTGCAACATTCTTGAAATCTATCCTTCGTTACCTAATATTACTTGTAACCCTTATGTTATTGTTCAATGAATCACTTGATATAGCTTCCTCTTCCACTACTAGATTACGCTACCCTTAGTTCTCCTCTCAAACGCTACTACTACGCACGCACATCGTAGAGGCAATCGATGCTCTTCCGCCTTCCTCCTACTTTCTTGAATCGAAACTCCCTTTAACGGCTGTGACAGCTACCTTCTCCTCATCCTCGATCAAATACGGCGAGCACAAGTACTAGAGCCAGCCTTCCTCCCTCTTCGAAACGACTACAAGCACCTACGGCGAGCGTAAAGCAACAGTTATAGGATCGACGAGACGAAGAGAAGGAGGTTATGGCGAATAAAACAGACTAGTAAAGGGAAGAAGGAAGAGGCGCTAGGAAAGACGTCACAACCAGAAGGCACAGCGTTCGTGTTTATAGTTCACAAGAATAGATTGGAGTAGAGTTACGGGTATATACACACACACACAGTTATAGGATTACTTAGTTGGAGTAATAGCGGCAGAGTATATCTTTAACTGGGGGAGGGGGCCTGCGATGACATCCTACGTGCCCGCGGACCAGTAGTTGAATTGATTCCCAATGAAAAATCTTGGGTTTGAGAGCGGTACGGGCCGAAATTCTCCTTCAGCCGCTGTGTGGAACATGTGACTTTTGAATTCAACATTGCGCTCCTTCATCTCGGATTTAATAGAACGGTGGACTTATACAGTACAGCACTGTAGGAGGAATCCAGGAAAATAGTATCCACATCCCTGCGAGGCGAAAGTCCCGTAGTACATCTGAGTATTCGACTACATCACAAGTATCTTAACACAAAATAATGATATTCTATTCGGAACGCTCTGATCACATATCTAACACGTTATAACTCCTAGATGTGTATTTCTCTCTTCAAAGCAGTGTAGAACATGTTTGAATGCGATTTCATTATGACTGGTAAAGACCTGTTCCAACTTCCCTCTTCCAATCCAAAATACACTGCGGTATCCAAGGTTACATATTTTTGACCGTCAATTTACTGAATGCTGCAGACAAGTTCTGCGCGGCACTATAGTCTGATGCCTTTCGTTTGACCATAAAGTTAGACCGGCGCATAGGACTTGGACATGTGGGTGGCGGCTGTTGGTCGTCGACAAAGGAAGAATAAGGCGAAGAGTATGGCAGCCACGCTCTTGGTGGTGGCCGGCACATCTGTCCGGTTGATCCGTTGTAACTCGGGTTTGAGCTTAACCCTGACTCAATAGGAGATGCCCCGTTGTGTGATACTCGAGGTGGGATGGCAATTAGTGGTACAGCATTGGAAGAATCTCTGTTTCCGATCATGGTAGGTGTCTCTGCAGGTGTGGGCTGCCAATCGGAATCCAGCTCGAAGTAGGCATCGGAAGGGCAAACTTCATCGAGAAGAAACGGTTCGTTCTCTATGCCTAGCCACGAAGGATCGATGTAGCCAGTTCCCCAGTCGTCAATGTTCCCAAGCTGAGCAGTCATGCTGTTCGAAACACTGAGATTCATCCCGGGCTTGGAAACAATAACCGAGTTCGGTGTTTCGGTGTTTCTGGATGAGGAACTGATATCATACGATGAAGGGTGCCTTGCTCCAGGAGAACGTCGATTGCTAATCTGGTCAGGGCATCCTGGGGGAGTTAAGTCTGGAAATCTCTGAGGAAAAAGGCTTCCCACTGTTCGATTTGCAGGGCCATTGGTCTCAGTCACTGCTCCGAAAGCATCAACAGACTGGTGATCCATCGGCAATGGGAAGCTTCGATTGAACGTTGGAGATTTGTCTCTCCGTGTTGTTGTTTTCCCACTGCACTCTGGAATAACAGCCAACCCCACCATGTTGTGTGCGTAGGCCTCTCCAGATTCGACATTCCTGGCTTGGTAGGAATTATTTTGAGATTGAGGCACAGGCCGCTTCATTAAGTTTTGTTTGTTCTGCGGACAACGTTCGGGATCACACTGTGTAGAGTTAGGAGAGTATATAAATAAAATCGGACGGATGGCCAACCTTCATCTTCTTTCGCTGGTGCTCAGCACAAGCATTCCCTCTATTTGCTGCGACTTTCGTGCGCTCCTCTGGTTCATACTGACGTTTCTTTCTCTTTTTCAAGAAGCGATTCAAGCCAGGGTCCCACTTCACTATCCGAAGAGGTGAAGTGGAGGATTGTGGGGCGACATCGACGCTCGAGGGTTGAGCAGAGAAATCGTAACGACCAGAACCACTTGCGTGATCAATTGGAGTGGCTCCTGAGATGGAATGGATATCCCGTTGCTCCTGAGAAATTTCTCCACCAATCCCGGGTCTAACAGTTTGGTCGGTCTCTTGCTCAGAAGCAGGAGGATCTTTACGCGGCTTGGAACTGGGCGAGCCTGCAGAAGTCTTTTCCTTCCCTGTACGTTGACCCTTTCCAATTCGAACAATTGCAGCCTTAGTTCTATGAAGGATTGAGTCCAAGTTGAGTGGTTTCTTTTTCGCTTCATCCTTCAAGAACTTCTTGGTCGCAGCCTTCATCTTGCTCTCCAGATCTCTCTCCATTGGAAAATGATAGCTAAGCGCAAGTGCAAGTTCCTCTGAGCCTTGGGGCGGGTCCCACCGGAGGGTATGGTCAGCTGCATAGTTGATCTCATAAGATGGTGGATCAAAAGCTGTGGATTCGCGACGATATCGAGGATCGACGCTAGGATCTTCACCGGTGGCATTATCTGTCATTTTTGAGAAGAACGAGGGGAAAAGTTGCTCAGCCTCGTCGAGTCGCTCAGCGTAACGACTTCAAGACCACAAGTCCAATTTTCAAGAAGTGGCCAGATATGAGACTCAGAAGATAGACGCAACGGATGGAGAGAAAGATGGTATAGCAACATTATTCAAAGTAGAGGGCGTAGAATAGGAACCGCCGGTGAACGGAAGACGTTCTCGAATTTCCTGTTCGGGAAGCGCTAAACCCCATTGTTCACCGAGCAGAGAGCACGTGCAGCTCGTCACGTTTTGTGTAACAACTCGTGACATGCTGTTCAATATGGATCATCTAAAATGCCAGGAAAGTAGCAGGATTTTCTATACGATCTGGGAGATTGGACTTGTGGGAAACCACGTTCTGAAGAATTGAACCGTTCATGTAATTGTGTCGTTCCAACTCCATGTGACAAGTGTCGCTAGATAACATCGCCAAATTCTAAAGTTGATAAATTGGCAAGGTCCACTCATCTAAATGTGCTCCGCCTAATGTGGAATGTCCCTGCCCGGAGCTGGGCTGGGCAGTAGGTGGCTGCGCCTCCACATTCGCTACTTCATGATGCTTGCCAGTTCGACCTGATCCAACGAGACGTTAATAACTCAACTCTCCGATCCTACTAGAGCTTTTCGGAATTAAAAGTAAAAATGCTCTCCTGAAAATACTTCTATACCACGTTGAGATGCTTAGAAAGTTTCTCGCATGACAAGGCTGCACCACCAGGGTTTCCTGCCCTCTCTCACTTCATTGGCCAAGACGACGACGCAGCCATCTTCCGGCGCTTCGATACACTAGGTGCTCGCAACCTGCTACATTTACAAAGTACCTTAAACGAACTCGAGGAAAAGCTCCGAGTCTTTGATCAAGAAGATGTAGATGCAGGTCAAGGCAACCCAGAACTGCGGGCTTCGACTCGTGCGTATCACAGTCTGAAAGCTTCAGCAGAGAGATATCAAAGCCGTGGTGGCGAATTCGCTGTTGATGGAAATGGACGGAGTGAGAGTAGAGCGTTTGAGAATGAGAAGAGGGCGTATGAGCGTGTGGAGCTCCATAAACAGATTCAGAATGCGATGAGAGAATATCGTGAGTGGTTACTGAACTTGACTCAGTGTCTAGTATACTACAGCAGCTGAAACGATTTCAGGAGAAGCATTGATCCAAGAACGCGAAGTAAAGACCTTCAAAAAACCATCTCAGCTCGCTTTGTCTATCCTTAAAGAAGAATTCCGGCGTGACGGAAACACACTTCTCGGCCACGACCAAAACCTCCTCGCAGATCCCCATGATCTCCTCACTCTAAAGACCTCAGAAGACGACAGACTAAACCGAATTCTGCGGTACACGTGCGGATATTGCTTTCGAGTAAGCCCCCTACCCCACACCCAGCTCCTCTACCCATTCTCACCACTTTCCACTAGGACAAGAAGCGCAAATCTCCATATAATCACAACCCCGACATTTTCTACCTCTCAGATAGCTCTATACAGCTCACAGGCTATATCCTGAGCGTGATTTTCAGCAGCATATTGCTTCTGGGTGCGATGGCCTGCCTGTTGCTCATAAACAATCGTTCCTGGAAACTGAGGATAGGGATGGTTGCTCTGTTCTCGTCTCTTTTCGCTGTCGTCGTTGGACTTTTGACGAATGCGCGCCGGGCGGAGATTTTTGGCTCCACGGCTGCGTATGCGGCTGTTTTGGTTGTTTTTGTGAGTGGGAATCTGGGTCCTGGCCCCTAGGTATAGGAGGAGATGGGTACTACCCAGAAACGACGAGACAGGCAGGAAAAAGCAATTGGGCTTATTTGAGCAATGTAAGACAGAGAGCTGTTTTAAGTTGCGGGAATATGGACAGAGGGAATTAATGAGATCTATCGTTTGTCATTCCGTATGCTAGTGTTCGTTTCATTCTTCGTAAGAAAAACGTGACGTATTCTGGTATCCATGCATCGCTCCACACTTCCATTCATCCATTCTCTGTGTCTCGTTCTCATTAACTGCAACAAAGAAATCCTCTCCATGCGCTCCACAACCCATCACTCCAATGAAAACATCATTTTCTTGCTTTCTTCTCATCCACTCTGTCGTCTCATAACGAAATCAATCCAATCCACGCAAGAAAATTCTCCGCATCATTCATCATTAGGTCCAGGAGCCAGCCCAAACCATACACCCCTTTCATCTCGCACTGCACTCCCTCCCTCGTTCACAACTTCATCGGTAGTCCGCTAACCTAGCCAGGAGTCGACATCGGACTCATGGTATCCAAAGGCGCCGCATGGAGAGCAGGCTTCTGGCTCTCACCCATGAGACCCTTCTTCTTCCTATCCAACGCATTCTTAACCCACTCTGCAACCTCCAGGTCCTCGGTACTACTGCTCGGCATTTCCATGCCGACGCCGTCCTCATCCTCGTCGTCCTCGGTAATCGTCTGCGGCTTGGATAATGAGGCAAGCCAGCCGTGCTGGAGCAGCATGGAGTACGTTGGGCGTTTTTTGGGGATCTTGTTTAGGCAGCCGCGGACAAAGTCTCGGGCTAGTGGAGAGTATCCTTCTTCTGGGAGATCTGGGGGTTCACCATCTACGATTGCCTAAATGGGTGTCAATAGCTATTTCTGAGAAGGGGTGGTTATTGAGAACTTACGCTTAATTGGGAGAAGATGTTGTTGTACGTCTCCGGTGGGTATGGATAACGCCCCAACGCGCACTCAATGATAGTCAATCCCAAGGACCAAATATCCGACTGGACGCTGTAGGTTCCTCCTCCTGGGTTCATACCAGACATCCCACCTCCGCTTATTCGTTCAGGAGCCATGTATGATTGACAGCCAATGTTCGTCTTGGCGATACTGGCGACCAAATTTCCTGACACACCGAAATCACAGATCTTGACTTGACCTCTTGTGTTGACAAGGATGTTTGTGGGCTTGACGTCTCGATGGATGATGTTGTGCTCCTCCTTTAGCGTCTTCAAGCCCTGAGTCGTAGCATAGGTGATTTTTCGTAAAACGTTCTCTGGGACGCCGTCGCCGTATGCCTTGTCAATTGATCCACCATCCATGAACTCGATACATATGTATACAGCGCCTTCTTGAAAGAAAGCTCCGTAGAAATCGATGATGTAGGGTGATAAACAGCGGTGGAGAATATCGAGTTCCATGATAATGGCGGCGAATTTTGCTTCGTCCAGTTCGAGGCGGAGTTCCTTCATCGCCATGATTACCCCTGTCGTGGAAGCAGTTTTGGGAGAGCTGGCATTCTCCGCATCCTCTTTTTCGGGTGATGGAGTAAGAGGCGATTGCGAGCAGGCTTTGTTCCCTGCTAATCCCAACCCAGGTCTTCTCATGCGTGGGCGTGCATGTCGAACTTTGTACACTGTGCCGTAATTTCCCTTCCCTAATTCTTCTAACGTATCGACTTCATCAAGCGAGATATTGAAGTTAGTTCCGTTGTTGAAATCAATTCCTTGGCCATGAATCACCGCTTTCCCTGCGAAGTTCAAGGTTCCATTTTTCGTGTCAACGATATTTGAGAACTTGTTGAACATTGATCCTCCTTGTGACGATTGATTTAGGGAGGCATTGCCATTCGCATCCAGTGTGGGGGTCGCAGGTGCTGAAACACCTGGCAGGCCGCCTGGTAACGTCATACCTCTTCGCGCACTCAATCCAGTCTTCGCTTTCGGTACTGACGGGGCAGAAACGAAGTTATGTGCTTGTGGTCGCATATTCGGTGGCAATTGTAATCCAGCTGGTAGACCTCCAATTGCGCGCCCCCCAGGGCCTGGGTCTGGGGTCGAGCCCGTAGATATTGATCCACCAACTTGAGGTCGTGCGAGCGGCGTGCCTTGCCTTGAGAGGTGGAATGCCTTCATCTTTGCCTCCATACTTTGTGGTAGACCCCCTCTCGCAGCAGCAGCTGGGGGACCGTTAGGTCTTCGCGCATTGTTCAGCATTCCGATGGGTGTCGAGGAAGCGGTCATGGAGGATGCGGTGAGTTGATCGGGTACGGCTCGCAGAGAGGGGACACGAGGTATATTTGACCCCTCAGTAATTGGACTTGTTGCTGGGGATTCATCTTCAGAACCGGGAGACGCCGGGCCAGAAGCAAAGTCGATGGAATATTCTGGCACGCTGGGCGCGTCTTTCGAAGGGGTAGCCATGGATGAATGTATCCAGGTTTCTATCTACGGGGCATGAGGAGATGGATTGTCTTGGATGTTTCGACCGCGCTGTGTAAGGCCTAGTAAGCATATGAAGAGCTTTGCAGACCAATTTGTTCAATGAATCTGGAGGAGAGAACTAACATGACCGGTATCAATCTACTCGTAGGCAGCAAATGCCGCAGAGTCCGGAGTCGCCTTTGCCAAAGACGGGGGGCGTTGATTGAGAATGTGGAGACTCAAAATACCTCTTGAGTTGTTTTGAGGAAGATTGGGTGTGCCAGAAGACCGTTGAACCAGAGAAGTGAATGTCTGATGAATTTGGGAAGTTCTGTGGTAGTTGTAGTCGAGCCGAAAACAAAAAATAAGATTTGGAGCGGCGAGTTCGATCGGTACCTGCGGCTGTGCACTTCTAAATCGGGTGGCGAGTACCACGAGGTGTGTACCGCTTTGAAAGTGTTGCAGAAAGCGGTGGGTGAGCTTGCATATGGCTGGATGTGTAAGCTTTTGGATTTGTTAGGAGCTTTGAAGGTGTTAGGAGTAATCGCGCGTTCGGTATGGTTTGACTCGAAGTCGTCTTTGGGTTTGACCCTTCATCAAAGATACCATTTGACTAGGCTCAAGATAATGTATAAATATTCCAGTCTCATGGTTCCTTTAGATTCTCTTGCTATCTATAACATTCGTTCGATGCCCTCTTGTCACAGTGACGAATCTGGCGTTTGTCTTCTCACGGTCCTTGTAAGTTGGTGGTGGAGGGTGCGATGACGTTGGGGAACAGTGGAGGGGTCGTCTGGAGGGGCGCCGGACGGATAGTCGAATACGGGAAGTGGCTTGACCCGTCGATATTTCTAGAAAGCTCTGTATGGCTAGTGATAGGGGAAAATTGGAGAACATCTCCACAATTTTCTGCAGATGCAATCACGTTTCAGCTGTGCCAGCAAGCAACATACAACATTTTACGGAGAAATATCTGAAACTTCAAATGAGTCCTTGGATGGGAGGTACATGTCGCATGCATTGTTAGTATTGTGGAGGCAGTGTCCGTATTGCTGATGGACCCCACAGATAAGGGATCAACAAGAAGATGCAGATGAAGATGAAAGATATTCATAGCGCTGATTGTGATTCACGACGTGTCTGATAGGACAACTGGACAAGTCTCATCGCCAGTGGTTAATGGTTGTTGATACTTGAAAGTGGGTCGATTCTCCCTCGCTGATAGGACTGCTGTAGAAGGTTGTAGAAAGATATCATGGTCGAATCAGAGGTTTGAAAGGCCTAACTAATGTCTACTGTAGTTGTCTAGTCGGAGTTTGGAAGACTGTTAGATCCACTTGGCATCCCATTACGAGAGAAGAGGCTCGTGGAATTACGCCGACTGAGGTCGAGACGTGTGATACCCCACAGCTTCCCAAGTCCTCAAAACCAGGCACGGGAGCCTGCAGATAGGAGAGAGCCGTTGAAGGAAGCCGGAAGCGGAGAGTACTGAATCAAGTATCGAAAGGGGTGGTTTCTAAAATAGGGTTTGACGACTTGCTTTCAGGAACCAGAAAACTTGGAGTTGAAAGGCCCCCAAAGTTATGTAGCATCCGTTTCGAGGTCTGTGCCAAGAAATGTAGAGCCAAGAAGGGAATGATCTTCAATGATAACCTTATATTCCACGGAGGAGGATGGAAGCGAAAAGCTGTGCAAGACGGGAGCATCGACGTTTTGGGGTCCTTGTGGCCTTGGAAATGCGAGTTGACGTCTTATGTTGGGGGTCGTTGTCGGAAAGGACGCGATTGGTTTAGCTTGGTATTTTGGGCTGTCGTCATTCTTGGTGTGGCTGACGCTTGATGAAAGAGCCGATGTTGAGAGAATACAGTACAGTAGAGAAGATGCCTCAATCAGGTGATTCGGTGTGGTGATTATCAGGTGGCAGAAGTGGTGATATCGTACTGTGCGTCCGTACTGCAAGATGATCGCCACCGAAACCAAAAAGCTTTGACGTCCGCCCATGCTGAACAAATCCGTGGAATTTTGATACAGTAACGAACGATGGTTGCTCTGTACGGAGTGGAGTATTCGAGATGTGATTATTCGAATTGAAGACAGATTAGTAACAGCTTCGAAGTATCAATAAGTCACTCAACACCAGTGACCCCAAAGGGCTTCTTCTTAGGTCGCCACGAATCACGAAATTCTCATCCTTCGTCCTCTCCCCCATCGCTAAGCAACCCGCTTGCGACGACTCAGGTACTGTACCAATCACGAAGTACAGCCTCCCACGAGTAGAAAACCTTCTTGACAACGACACATGTCTCGCTAGTTGTTGCTTCCCTCTTCAACTCACGAGACCCTTCGAGAGAGAAGATAATTGAAAAAAAAAAAATTTCTTTTGCGACATTTTACCACATCAAATTTTCAACGAGCAGGATTAGGCCAGCCTCTTGTTACTGTTTTTCGCTAATTGCCGGAGACTTTATCTCAAGGCACGGCCCAGCACGGGTTCTAGCACATCATCGCGCCGTGAAACCTAGATAAGCTGACCTTTCGCCTCTCCCCTTACCAGCAACAGTCACCCTCAATCCACACAACGGTCGAGGGCCGTCAAAATCCTCATCACAATGGGTTTCTTCACCAGCCCAACATCTTATCGTCTTAATGCCATTGCAGGCAATGGCGCTGGCCCTTCCGTCGTGGGCCGCGCCCTCTCGAGTTTCTCCCTCGGAATCGCACGACGAGCAAACGACCATGATTCGCATCCTGCCCTCGGGCACCTTATGTTACTAGTTTTCGAGGCAGTGATGGAAGTTGTGTGTGTTAGTTTGCCTGGATACATCGTGGCGAGAAGAGGGATCCTAGATGCGGAAAAGCAGAAGTTTTTGGCGGAGCTCAACGTGATGCTATTCACACCTGCGCTGAGTAGGTGATTGCGTTCTTGGTTCCGGATGATGCTGACTGGGTCTAGTTTTCACGAAACTTGCTTCGCAATTGAACGCTGATAAGTTGCTGGAACTGGCCGTCATTCCGGTTATCTTCGTTGTTCAGACCACAGTATCGTATACTGTCTCGATTGCGGTCTCGAAAGGATTTCGACTCGGGAAAAGACCCTCCAACTTCGTCACTGCTATGGGAGTATGTCTGCCGCTTTCCAATCTTTGTCAAATGCTTACAATTACAGGTCTTCGGGAACTCGAACTCCCTCCCGATCTCCCTCGTCATTTCGCTATCACAAACATTGAAGGGATTACATTGGGACAAGATACCTGGGGACAATGATGACGAAGTCGCAGCTCGAGGTATCCTTTATCTGTTAATCTTCCAACAGCTAGGGCAAATGTTGAGATGGAGCTGGGGATACCACGTTTTGCTGGCGCCAGCAGAGAAGTACGACGATACCACAGAGGAAGCTATCGAAGAAGGAAGATACCGAGACGAACCAGAATTGATTCCTGGTCTAGATGGCGGCGACGACGACAATCATGGATACTTGCGTCGGAATGGAATGTCCTCTTCAACACAGTCTTTCGAGTCCGGGGGTAGAACACCAATTACCAATGCTCAATACGCAGGATCAGTCTCAGACGATGAAGAGCAAGTCGAACCTGGAAAGCCTCCGGGCCTCCTTCTAACCCCAGCTAATGGCAACGTCTACCCGAATGAACATACCAACGGCAACAGCCATATCACTTCATTCCCCAGCATCCGGACACCCACACCATCCGAAGAACGTGATATCCCCGCCGGAATGCGAGGCGTCGTCCCTCGCGCAAAACTTCACACAAAGCGGGGCTTCGTCTGGGTTGGTCAGAAGATCGCACGAGTCTTCCAAAGATCCTACCACGCCCTCCCCATCTCCCTTCAACAGTTCCTCACACAAATCCGCAACCTCCTTGCCCGTTTCGTTAGAGGAACATGGGCATTCATGAACCCTCCTCTCTGGGCAATGCTCTTCGCTGTCATTGTGGCATCAATCCCCAAACTGCAGCGCCTCTTCTTCGAAGAAGGCTCTTTCATCGCCAACTCTGCCACACGAGCAGTTACTCAAACCGGTGGCGTCGCTGTGCCCCTCATCCTTGTTGTGCTTGGCGCCAACCTCGCCCGTAACACCTTACCCAAATCCGCCGTCGACAAGAACTCGGAGGAGAACCAGATTGGCACGAAGTTGCTTATTGCTTCGTTGATATCAAGAATGTTGCTACCAACACTCATCATGGCACCTATACTTGCGCTGGCGGCGAAATACGTCCCAGTGAGCATTCTCGACGACCCTATTTTCGTCATCGTGTGCTTCTTGCTTACAGGAGCACCAAGTGCGCTGCAATTGGCACAAATTTGTCAGCTGAATGGTGTCTATGAGGGAGTTATGGGCAAATTGCTTTTCCAGAGTTACGTGATTTGGTATGTCTTCCTCCCTACTTTCCTCCAAAAACAACTTGCTAACATCCAACTTCAGGATCCTGCCATCAACGCTCATCCTCGTTATGTGTGCCCTGGAAGTCGTCGAATGGGCCAACCTATAAGGTCTTTTCTTCGTTTTCTTCAAGTTTACGATACCTCGAATATACGCAAATTATTGAACGGTTCTCATTTGACTCAAGTTTGGGCATGCGAATATTGTATTGTATTGTATTCATCTAAAGCATACGCATGGGTCTGTAAGAAGCAAGTGCAAGGCATCAGTATGGCGTTGGTGGGACAATTTTGATTGATATGATACGTAATGGGGATTGTGTATGTGTGAGCCAAAAGGCAAAATAGATATCCCCTTTTGTTATTGTCCAAAATTCTGCATTCCGCACTTTGAAGCCATTTCCATAGTCGAGACTGAAAACCTGCATCCTTTCATCACAATACCTCTGCTCTTCTTCCGGGATACTTGTCCTTGAACAGTCCGTGAGAACGGTCTTCCGTGCAAGTCTACATGATAGCCTCAAACCTCTCATTTGAGATCAATATCCCCTTCGGGTGCCCTTAATCCAATTATCTCTCCATCCATCTGCGATTTGAAGATGGTTTTACTCCAGTTGGCGAGGGGGTATGGCGATACCGCCAGTGCCGTTCCGAGAGGTTCGGTGCCAGCCATCCGGCTCAACTACTCTTCTGAAAGAAAACGCACCCCAACTGGCCAGTGTTCTCTGAGAAGTACCAGACGAGCTGTATTCGCTGGCCGGTTATCGATGAACACATGAACTAGTTTCCCTTCATAAATCCTGGTCTCTTCTGCAAAATAAGTCGCGCAGAACCTGTGATATCTATGAATGGTTGCCTCGACTTCCTTAGGATCCATGAATGGGGTGTACCAAGCAATGTACTCCATTGTAAAACTCCCATCACTGGAACGAGAGCTCTCAACCAGCTCGACTGGTTGATCAACCCCATTTTCTTCCGTCTGGATGGTGCGGACAATACATTCGATAGAACTTTCCATAAGGATCTCATGGAGAAAGCCACTAACCCCCATCCTGGGTGATACCAATGATTTGTTGACGTCTCTTGCTTGCTCGTCTGACGACAGCCGTTTTCCTAAGCCTTTAATTATTCCAACAAGGAATGGTTGTCTCCAAGGATTGGCTGCAAATGGAATGATCCTCGTCTCGTCTATAGCTTCGTTGTATTCTTTGAGTCGCAAAATTACACTGTCCTCGAGAGGATGATCAGCTGCTCCAGATGGTATCTCTCCGTGCCGCCAACAACTCTGATTTCGATTCCGCGTGGCTGACGAGTAATTCTTTCGTCAACAGCTCCATGGCTGCATGTTGCTCCTGGACCCTGTCGAGCATCTGTTTTATAGCTTCCTAGTACGCGTACGACGTTACTGAAGTCTACAAGTCCTTCCAGCGTCGCTTCAAGGCAAGTTCTCTTTGGATATTTCGAGGATTCATCGCCTTGCGGAGGGTGTGAGCTCTCTTCCACTTCTCGTTCAAGACCAGGAACGAACATTCTAGGCGCCTGGTTTCCAGCGGTTTGTCAAGAGAAGCAGGTGAATCCTTCTCTTTGAAAAGGATTTCAATATCGGGCATGCCTCCCCCTCGTCCAATCCATCTCTCATCAGAGTCGCTGCTATTGCCATCGTTAAACCCACTGCTTCTTAGACTGGTCCTGTTTCTTTCTCCGAATTTTGCTATCGCGGCTGGGGGGCGGCTCGACAGCCCATGGTCGAGACTGATCCTGTTTCTTTCTCCGAGGGGTTTCTATCGCGGCAGGCAGTTCGACAGCCCATGGTCGTGCTGAACGACGTTCAACGTCGCCGGCCACATCTCGAAAACCTGGGCTCTGCCAATATTCTGGCTGAGTGGGTAGCCGACTTTCAATTCGCGCCGTACATGAAGTTATATGTAAGCATGGAGAGTCCATCTTTTCCCTAAGTTGATTCTGATTTTTGATTGTCGGTAGGCAACTTATGACTCGCGATCCAGTTTGAGATGTGGTGGGAAGCCTGTCGAGAGCGCCTTTACACTTGTGCAACTTCCTCGGGGCCAGTGCAGTGCCACGTGCACAGCACCTGAGACTTGTCGTCCTATGAAAAGAATTTTAATCCGCCTTATTTGTCCATTGGCCCGCTTATTTGTGTATTGAAGGCCGATAAGTTGTAGTAAAGTGATCTACCTTCAGAATCAGCCCGCTGCGATACAGCTAGCAGGCTGGGCTTCTTCAATTTCGAGCCCCCCCAATTCCTATCTCGATTTGCGCACCACATATGCTGCGTGCAGTAACAGCTCCTCTTTGTGTCCGTATTCCGGAGCTTCAACCTTCGGCATCTGAGAAGCAAGGCTGACACAGTCTGTCCCATGGATCAAGCTAGTCTTCACGATCAATCAACACCAAAGGAGATATCAATCGCGTTTGATAATGTCCAGTAAAACACTACCAAGCATCGAGATGGTATCAATAGCTTCCACAAATCCAACAACTCCACCATCAACTAGCCGTCAATCTGTAGATCAACTGTCAGCCTCCACTCACTCACTGCCAATAGAACTTCCGCTCACAAAGAAAGAAATCGAGACCAAGCCTTGGAAGTACATTGGATACAAGGGCTACTCCTCATTTATAGCATCAGAAAATGACTTCTACATCGTGCGCCGTTTCGGAGCACTGAATACTCGCATCGCTCTGGCTTTGCAAGATCAAGTCTCCGTCTTGGAAGAGGAACTTGAGGCCCTCGATGCCTGATACAGTAGACGTGATGCCGAGGACTTGCATAATGGTTCATTTCGGGATGACCGAGAGGACCGGACAGCATTGATGGAGAGCATTGCGGACGGGCTCATGAAATAAAGTGAGTTTACTCTCCCACGAAATGTAAGACGCGCAGCTGACTGAGAAACAAGACGCATTCATGCTCCAGCAATCCGAGCTCAAGAAATCTCCCCCAGTATGCGCACAAGACATCAAAAGCGTCCGCAACTGGCATTACAACCATTCGAACCTCGCCATCTCCGCTCCCGAAACCGCCTACCTCTCCCACGACTTGGACCTCTACAGCGTCGTCCCCAAAGAGAAGACGCCTCTCCGTCGGCTTCTCGATCGCTCCCGCAAATTCCGCATTCATTCCCTCTGGAAAAGCACCAAAGCCCCCGAACTTCCAGTCTATGATCAAGATGTCATCACCTACACTGATGACAAAAGGATAGATCGGTTTGTAACGGTAGTGATTGTGGGGGTGGGGACCGTGATGTTGCTAACGCCGATGTGGATCTTGCAGGCGTTGCATAATGACAATTTGAAGTTAGCGGTTAATACCGCGTTTGTGGTGGTGTTTTTAGGGTTGGTTAGTTCTGCGACTGTTGCGAAGCCATTTGAGACTTTGGCTGCTACTGCTGCATAAGTTCCCTGGGGCTTGAGAGGTTTCGGGTGGCAAAAGGGACTGATGATGAAGCAGCTACTCGGCGGTGCTAATAGTTTTTCTGCAGTTGGGACGATCAAACTCTTCATGACAGTAATGGGAAGTTGGAGTGTTGTCTCTGGCAACTGTCTCACCATCTCTTGATAATGGCATTCACTTGGTCCTGTAGATTGCGATCCGAGCTAGAGATCCAATTCCTATTTAACGCCCACAGCCGGAGGTCTGAAAAACGGTATCTTCGAATGCTGGTAGTGATGGATCACAAAGCAGGAGGACTGTTAGCGGTCCCCATTCAAAGGTCTCTTTTGGCCGCTCAATTCTTTCAATGAAATATTCTGAAACCCCTCAACCAGACTTCATGAGTTGAATAAATGTAGCAGGTCCAGTGGGATCCTGAAAGGTAGAACGTATTGAGAACAAGAAAGCAGTCGACAATGAGAAGGGCCTCGACAGCAGCCCCGAAAGCATTTAGAGAAGGATCACCAAGTTCTCGGGGAATGATGTTTCAAGTTTCTAGAAGTTCTCATGGGTACCCGTCTGATATGTCGTACGCTTGACGAATAATGCATATCCCCTTCTGTACTTGCCCTGAACCCATCTAGGAACGGTGTAGCGTCCGGACCTGCTCTGAAACTCTAAATGTTGAATTATGACGAAAGATTGAAGATGAGTATTCAAGAAGCCACTGGCCGGACGCTTCACACTTGCGAAGGTATAGTCCCATCAGCGACTGAAAACTGAGGATGGAGGGGTCACTAGGCACTACTGTGTGCCGCGTTCACAATTGGAGGTGGCAATCATTCAAATATCATGAGCATCTCATTCGTATTTACGCACTAGAGGGTATTCCCTTTCCTGTACGCCCATTTTGTATCGCCCCCTATGCACGACGCCATTTTCAATGCCATATCAACGCCATATCCATCCTATGCCATAGTATCAAGAGTCAATGCTTAGAAGAGCTGAATCGTGATGTTGTCGGAATACTCGGGACGCATGGCCTCGGTAGTCTCAGCCTCGCTAATGATCTCCTTCTTCCTCTCCGAAAGCTTCTTCTTCTCCTGAGCCAAGAGGTTGTACGCATAAGAAAAGCCATCCTTATGGATGGAAGCCCAGCTCGAATGCTTCGAGCACCTCTTCTTGAGGCAGATGTTGTTGAGTACATCCGGAACCTCTGACACGTCAGTAGCAACCTGGCCTGACATGAGGTTGTGAGCACCGATACTCTTTGTGTCAGCGGAGCGTGGACCAAGAACACCGGTCTCAAGAGCGCGCCTTCCCTCCTCAGTCTTTGACCATTTCGTGAATTCGGCTTGATTCATATCGAGACGGCTGTCGTATCCACAGATTTCCTTAACTGACTTCGCCTCAAGGTGCTCAGCGGCTTTCTCGGCACGAGCTAAGATCATGCCACGAAGCTTCTCCTGGTTTCTGTAGCCTTGGAGTTCAACATCGATCTTGGCCTGTCGGTCGGTGATTTTCTGAAGCTCCTGCTCCTCCTCCTCGGTAAGGTAATCGAGTCCTGCGGGACGGTCTAAAGTGGTTAATCATATGGATTATGTAAGTTTGAGGTTGAGACTTACTTGGATCAGCACCTTCCTTGACTGGCAATTTAGGCTTCGAACCCAAAGCGTGAAGTTCGGCAACGGTCAAACCTTGCGAAAGGAGCCATCCAACTTCACCTGCGCTCAATCTACCTCCACGGGACGGCTCATTATCTTGACGGGCGAGATGTTTGAGGGCAAACTCCCAGAACGCCTGCTTATGTTCATCGGAGCAGTACTTGCTTGGGGGATCATCGCTGACGCGAGCAGCCTTGCGGCATGTATTGGGGTCCTTGAGGAACTTGCCAACATTGCCGAATCGACACATGCGCTTCCAGGTCGTGAAGAGTGTCTCTGTTTGGCACTTTGGGCAGATGAAGCGGTCAAGAAGCTCCTTGGCGTCGGCGACATCGATATTGAGGCAAGAGCAGTGATACCAGTCGTCGCAGCCACCATCACAGTAGACCATCATGCGATGATCATCAGGACCACGGCAGACGCAATATTCGCCTCCGTCGTTGCTGTCTTCCTCGGAAGAGGGGCCGGTCTTGGCAGCAGGAGTCAGGCTAGCGCGTCTAGAGCTGGCCGGGGTGTCGGTGGTGTCTGTAGGAGGGAAGTATGAGCCAATTGATCTGATGGAGTGCGGGAAAACATAATATAGATTTTGTAAATGGCATCGAGTAGTCAAACAAGTATGAAGATGAGACTGAAGTGAGATTTGAATATACCTTCGGACTTAGGCTTTGGGCCACGCTTCTTGACTGGAGCAGCTGTACCCTTCTTCTTGGGCTTCTCAATTTTCGGGGCAGGTGGAGGAGGTGGTGCAGGGCTACCCATCATGGCGGGCGCAGTGGAGGGAGCCGGAGTATCACGGTCGGAAGGAGCAATAGAAGGGGCCTTTCTGGCGCGCCCCTCGCTCTTGATTTTTTCAGAAATTGACATTGTAGACGTCTTGTCAGTAGATGGAGTTGCGTCGCGAGAGCTGGTCGACGGTTCCTTCTTGATCGAGGTGGCAGTTGATGCTTTCTTTGCGGTTGGCTTTGGGGTTGAAGTTTTGGAAGATGAAGGGACAGGGCCTGAAAGAGCTTGCAGTTAGTTCTCTTGATCAAAAAAAGAGTAACTGCGAAAGTGGGTGATTGTCTCGTAACAGTCTTTCGCTTGCGGGACGAAAGGAAGCCTTGCGTGCTTGCGTGCGTGAAAGGAAGGTTAGAAGGAAAGGAAAAGAAGGAACATACCACCAGCAGCAAGGGCAGCAGCCTTGTCCTTCTTCTCCTGTAGCATTCTCAAAGCAAGTTGGTAGGTTTCACCACTGGCCCGATACTTCTTAGACTCGTTGGAATTCTTGCCGTGCTTGTTGTAAAGCCGCGAATCGGCAGCGGTAAAGAGCTTGTTCCAAGTCTCATCGTCCTCACCAGGTGGAGTAGGATACGCCTCTGGGTATTTGTACTTATAGCGCCTAACTGCAGGAGCAGCCGCGGTCGCCGGTGGTGTAGGCTGGGTTGTGTTCGAGGATGAGCTGCTGGCAGCGGCGGGTGCAGGTGTCGCATTCTGCAAAAGAGTAAACAATTAGCTTTCTGAACTATTCGAACCGATGAATATAATAGCCATGCGACATTCTGCAATGCAAAAGCTGCAAGCAGAAGTACGGGAGATGGATTTCGAGCACCGAGCCAAGGTGATGAGAAGTGAAGTTGATTTGATAACAACTGATTCACGTACCTTCTTTTGGCCGCCATCGTTACCTGCATCACCCCCATCCACATCCATGGCGTCGGAAGCCATAGTTGCTTGCATGAGAGGTGTGGTGAGTTCGTGTTGTCGAAGAGGATGGGGGCGTTGATTAATCTGGAGGTCTGGTTGATTGCAGAGAATAGTGAGGCGAGGCTAAAGCTCGCTTACGAGCCAAAAGTGGACCCCACTTCAGCCTCGCGTAGGAGGGTTGAGGAATCTCAGCCTTAAACAATAATTTGTCTCCAACACTAGCTCTAACGGCGAAGAGGAATGTCTTTTTGGGATTGACGGAAAATGAAACCAATCAATCTTTTGGGGAAAGGGTCTTTTCGGGGAATTGAATGTGAAACGTAAGAAAATTTCGGAGTATGAAAAACTCTACTGAAGATACGTTAGAATCGATCGCACAATTTGAGGCTCACTCCGCTACGCTATCGTACCACAGGTAAAACTAATTGCGTAAAATAATAAGTACGTTTAAGAAGAGCGGCCGCTAGCGTGAGATTAACATCGGCCCGAAGTCATGAATTGCACGAAAGTGTATGGGCAAGATCCACCATGAGACTAGGCCTCATGTCCAACTGCTCATAGTAAAGTCACCCAGAATCAAGAAGGCATGAAGGGGATATTCATATCATTTGCTGCATTAAACGTTTGACAATAAGTATATTTGCGAGTTTTCTTGCTTGAGATTGCCTCTCCTTGTGAAACCCAAGACCCAATATTCCCCAAGCACTCAATACCCAAGTTCAAACTAGTTCCATCCAGGAAGATACAAGAAGATATGATATGATACGCCCGAGCTCAACTGCTTTGAAGCTCTTCAATATTAAGTATCAAACGGTCCTCCATGACCCTCCACGGTTTGAAAGAAAACAAGGCAAAGAACCTCCAGACTTTCCAGACGCTTTTGGGGTATTGACGCTGCAACACAAAGAAAGTCCCAATACAAACAACGCCAAATACGTGAGCCGCGAGGCTATCCATCTTCCAGCCGTGAGGCTTATCTCTCTTGCTTCATAGACATCCAAAGGGGCCTGGTGATCCCCATGATCGTCCTTCGTCCTATCGTTATCGGCCGTGTGACCCATCTTGTACTCTTCCAGTTATTATTCAGTATGTCCTTCCGTCACGTTCACCTCCTATCCCTATGTCGCCTGCTGGAGCTTCCAGAGCTCTCTCCATGATGGCGATGCCTGTGCCGACTGCTGGAGCCACTATGCTCCACCTCCCGTTCCATCTCATCCACCCGCTGCCTATAAGCACTCACTATATCCCTTATATGTCTTATCCTATCAAAATCCACTTCCAGCTCATCAATCTGCCTCAATATATCGTGAAACCGCGCAATCTCCGAATCAGCTATCGCAATTGCATTCCCCGCCATATCGTACTGCTGTTGCGCGACCATCTGTGATTGCTCGGAGAGATAGTCTAATCGCGCTTGTATCTGTTGCAACAAGCGATCGAAATGCCGGCCAAGAGCTGCCAGGGAGGAGCCGTCGAGGAGAAGGAGACCTTGTGAGGATGCGCGGGATGCCGCGCGCGATGAGGAACCACCAGCAGTCGAAGCAGCTGCTTGCTGGTGATGGCGCAGCAGGGCGATCTCATCGTTCGTTAGACCGAGCTGCGTATCGGGAACTGAATTTGCGGGTGATGCCATGGCGGTCGGTGAGCGTCGGTTCGCGGGACTCGAGATATCAGAGTTATGGACGAAGGCAACGACACCCTCACAGAGAGCTGCGAAGGTGCTGTAAACTTCATGGTAATTGAGATGACGGTTGGATCATTGCAAAAAGCTCCCCTTTGGTGATGTTGTGGAAGTTAGGTTTGGTGCGGGATGCGGCCAGGCCGAAGATTTGGGTTTGTATTACCGTCCGTGGGGAAGTTCGAATTTGTTTTTTATGGATGGATCAGCAGACAGACACCAACGTCCCGTCCTCTCTGATATATGGCGTTTCCGTTCCAAGGTTTGATCCTGATCTTGAGAAGAAGGAGGCCGGCCTATTGTGATTCAATTGAAATAAAGAATGAAAGAAAACCGCGCGCTGAGAGGTCATTGATCACTGGTTGAATAAACGCTGAAGTGTCGCAACTCCTCAAAAGGTTTTTTTCGGCCCCCCAAATCCAAACCTGGGGTCGCCTAGCGCTCCTAGCGCCCCTTGCTCGCTGTGTATCTTTTACATGACTAAGCGTTATTACTGTCGACGACAACAACATCCTGTGTTTCTTGAGCCTCATTGTTGACCATTTGATCATCCCGTGCTTGTGAGCCTCAACGGCCAACCTTCCCTCAGCCCTGGATCGTCGAGAACAGTCTCTAATACCAAGTGGTCGACGGAGCCAGTCGCTCCGTAACTTTATAGCTCGAGATCATCAGAACCCGACGGAAGATAGTGCCTTTCTCCGCACAGTGGCGCTCTTTTATGCAGTTAATCCATGTCTGCGTTCATCTATTCTTCCATCCGATCCTGGAACCTCACTCTCTTATTTCAGAGACCACAGTCCATCTCTCCATATCATTTATTCTTGAAAGAGCTCCCTGCAATCACGCATCCTTCCCAGCCTCTGCCGGAATCTTCACGAAGTCCCAACGCGGGCACTTCGAATGAATATATACATCCCCTCTTCACTACGGATAAACAAAACGTCATCGTCAGACTACATTCCGCATCAAATATGGTACCCCGCAGGAAAGCAATGACGAAATGCAAAGCTTATTGGATCGGTGCCTGGGAACCGGCTGATCGTCAGATCTCTTCTCGGAAGATCATTAACGTTAAAGAGCTAGGCTGATATAAAGTTAATTAAACTCCCTCTTGGGCAAAGTTCCTTCCTTCTCCCGTCTTTTGTTCCACATAGCTCAAGACATATCCAAGATGAAGCTCTCGTCAGTCTGCGGGTATTTTGTGGCTCTTGCCAGTTTAACCTCAGCAACAATCTGGCAGAATGGCCAGGTCCGGATTACAGACTACCCAAACACTGTCATTGATCCTTCAGAGTACCAGTTCACGAGCTACCCTCCAAGTGCTCCTCAATTGTCGTACAAAGGAAGATGGGATTCGAAATACATCTCCTGGTGGTCGTGAGTATCATTCGCCCATTCCCGTTCAATGGCTGACCAGTCCCAGAGCTCCTGGCCTGAAATTTGGATTCACTGGACAAGAGGTCGCAATCACATTCGGACCTCTGACCACAGATACAACTTTGATTGGATACAGAATTGATGGTCAAGACTGGCAGTTCACCAACGTGACAACAAATGCGACTCACTTACTAGTGAGCCCAAGCACTCCCGCCGTCAACCTCACAACACCAATCAGTCCTTCGACATTCGAGGTGAGTTACGGGGAGTAAAATATCTCCTTTCCGGAACTGTTTCATGTCTTAGAGTAGATCTTCCAAACGAACTGAGTGATTGCTGACTCCGCGGTCTGCCACAGCTCCGAGTCACGAATTGGGCTTATGGTGTCCAAATTGGCTCAGTCCATGTGTCCAAAGGATCACAACTCGTCAAAATCCCAGACTTTTCCCGAACTGTGGAGGTGATTGGAGATTCGCTTTCCGCTGGTCAGTATGCAACGTTGGAGGGGTTGGCAAGTTACTCTTACGGCATGAGTGCTGGTCTCGGAAATACCGAATACTCAATCACCGCATATCCAGGAATCTGCTTGTTCGACAAACAATGCTACGGAAATCTCCGCGGAATGTTCTACCAATGGTTCCATACCTCAGATACAAGCGGACGAGCAATCGACATTTGGGGTGATAACCCTGAGGTGTGGGATTTCTCGAAGCATCCTGCTGCAGATATTGTGGTAATCAATCTCGGCACCAACGATTTCAACTCAGCAAATGGCGTGACTACCGCTGGTTATGTCGCCCAATACACTATGCTCATTGAGGGTGTTCACGCCATATGGCCTGAAGCTCAAATCATTCTCATCGTCAGTCTCTATCGTCGCTTCTGCAGCCCCCGCTAATCAAATGCAGTCCCTCTGGGAAGGCTTCGGAACCGTCGGCAACACCTACGAACAATCCGCTGGATTTCTCACCCAAATCTGCTCTATCTACGAGTACTTTAATTCTCATGAATACCTCTCGAACAATATCCTCTACGATCCTGTGCGCAACACAACATATCAATCCCACCGATCAAGTGCACCGTTCGTCTCCTACTTCAATACTACCGGGATAATGCAACACAACGACATTGGGCCTCAATATCATCCCACGGATGTCGGACACATCAAGATCGCCAGCCACTTGATTCAGTACATCAAGTTGAAGTTCAATTGGATCTTGTATGCAGCTGGTCCCGAAGTTCAACATGACACCCTCTATTGGAATGACATGCCTAATTATTAAAGCGATCATTACCGTGCTAGAAGGAGGATGAACGGCGTCGCAGAAAGAGATAGTCGCAGTAATGATAGAAAGTTTCTTGAACTCATGGGAACTGGTTCCTTTTGTATGGCAATTCAGCCTGATCTACTTGATTCAGACTGCACAGCCTCCCCCAGCATCCTAGTGAACCATCATCCAAACTCGTTCCCAGAACCAGCTCCCCGGATTTTCTTCAAGAAAATTGCAAAATCTCGTTTCATCTTCAATTCCAACGGATATCTGCCCAGTTTCCTCCCAGTTCTTCACTCTTTCTCTCATCGCCGCGACACCAACCTCCCATTCTCACTTCTCTTTCTTCATTTCACCGCCATTCTAATTTTATGTCTTTAAGGAATGCAACTTCCGAAGTTCCAACGTCCCTCAAATATTCCAAAACACGACCCTGAAAATTGAGAAGCGCCTCTAACGCTCCTCGTTTCAGCACCCCGCATGAACTCCACGAGGATCAACGTCCCGCTCGGACCTATCATGCATACCGCCCTTCTTTCCTTTTATCTTCCCGATTTCCGATGTTTCGAAAATCTGAAAATCATTGACCTGGATATCGTCTGATATTGGGCAGGGAGGTTATTATGGAAGCTGTCAACGTTTCAATTTCTGTGTGATATGGGATGAGGTGACGAATACATCCGTTCATTGTGCTTCATTTCACAGTCTGTGCGATTACTGCTTTGAATCTCGTCCGAGAATTGAAGGAGTAATAACACGGCTTGAATTATGATTAACATCGACGCTTATAACAGAGTATCGAAACGAAACAGCGAATCTTAACAACCATGCTATGGAGATTACTTCCAGACTCAGATCCGCCAGCTGAAGCCATCTGCCTTCACCGCGAAGTTTGAAATGATCAAGCTTCGTACTTTTGCAGCGCCATCGTTTGATCTCTTAATCTTTAACCCAAATTCAGCGCCAACACAGTATGCATAAAACCCATTTTCGACACGCCACCCGATATCTCTGCATAAAGCCGTCCAAATTCTTCGGCCATGCATGTGTCATCTGATCATAAGTTTCTGCTAAGATTCACAGTCGTGTTCTCGCTCATGCCATGAGCCTCTTCCGCCCCTTTGGTCTCTCCCAACTAGATCTTAATGCGCCTCTTAAGAGACGCTGGAAACCGTGCAGGGATTATCCTGCATGAACATCATTGAACTCTATTGACGAAGCAGCGTGGCCGATGTCAGAAAACCTCGGGCCAACCTCCCAGCTCCACAAGCGAGGGAAAAAGCAAGCAAGGAGAGCCCCGCAACGACAACGTCACTTGAGCGGCCACACGATTCAGCGCTACTTAGGCCAGATTGCAATATTGGAGCTGTTAAGGCTTCCTAGCTTCCTTTTAAAGGACTCGTTATAAAGACGTTGGACTAGGAACCCTATTCTTACTTTGATTGTTTATGATAACTTGCGTTGTGAGATTGTGGACGGTGGAGCCGCCTGCCGGCGCTGGGAGAGTCAGGTACGAATAGGGCTGCATCGTTATGCCTGAGTACCATTCTGGGGTGATCGATGAGGACATGATGATGCGCGTCCAAATCTCCGGTAGCTGATGTGTAGTTAAGATGCCTGATAATGAGGCTCGGAAATTCAGCTGAGTCAAGACGTGGTGGCTGGAAGGGACGATCAGGTGAGGTGTTTGTTGTGATGACTTTGTGATTGGAACATTAATGAGCAATAATGGAGGCATCGTAAGCTATTCGGTGCCCCTAAATCCCGGGGTAAACAGAAATGCGCAGAGGAAGATACGGATCTGGAAAAAGAGGTTGATGTAATGTTTGCAAATGAATTTCAAAGAATGTGGGCAATGATGATATTGTCCTCAATTACTTTACACTACTACCACACACCAACAACTCTATTCTCGTCTGGTGACCGAAAACTTCAAGTCTAGATAAAAATCTGCTCTTATCAGTGCAGAATACAGATGATGGACCAGCAGCATCTTCATCCTCTCCTCGAAATCTTGTGGACGGATCCTGCGATCCGATTTTTGTCCTTCCCCCCTTTATACACCGTTCCGTCGAGCAATTCTTCGACTGGAACCAATGCCATTAACGCCGATGTAAATGCTATTCACCGATACTGTCCGCCAACGCCTCTTTCATGATTGTAACACAAAACGTGCTTGCTCGCAAAAAGCAAAGAAATAACGAGTGGGCTTCGGCGAGCTGAGAAAGCCACCCGAATTATAAACGACATATATCGAACGTAAAAAGGAAAGAAGTACTATATACATTAGAATTTCCGTCTCTTGCTCTTCTCGCTCCTCTGGTCGTTCATTTGATGATCGGATCACATCATCGATCCGCCTTCGAAAGTGTGGCATCCTCGTTCGTGTCGCTTCATATTACTTCGGACGCTGAAAGCCTTGCCGCAACCTTGATGAGGACACTTGAATGGCTTCTCGCCTGTGTGGCTGTGAGAGTGTATCCTCAAACTCGATGGTCGAGAAAATGCCTTGTTGCACGTAGGGCAAATGTATCGATCTTGGGATTGAGGGAAGGCAGCAGCGGATGATGGGGAGATGTAGTGGTGATGTTGCCATGGGTTGGCTCCAGATGAAGGGGTGAGCGTAACTGATACCGGCATTAATGGAGGTGGGAATTGCTGATTGATTGTTAGCATTGAAGTAGAGAACAGGGCACTCGACATACTTGAGGAAGAGGTCTTTGATAGTAAAGACCAGAGATCTGAGATTGAGGAGGTGTGGGTTGCATCGGGCTCGAGTAGTATGAGCCCATCGACTGCTGGCTAGGACTAGCTGCATATTGAGAGCCATTGTATGGCGATTGATTATATGCTATTGAAGTCGCTGGCATCGAAACCCTTCGAGTCAAAGCTGGGACGTGTTGGCGCTGAGCGTGAGGCTCCATGTTGTTGATTGCTGAGACTGAATTAGGAGTGAAGTAGTACCCAGGTGCAGAGACAACAGAGTATCCAGAGTTGGATGCTGTTGATGGTGATTGTCGTCCGTCAAATCCTGAGTCCGATTGCATTGGCGGGGTTGGTGGGAGAGCACCTCGAGAGCTCATCGATGGTGATGGGCCATACTGGTGTCCAGAACCAGGCCTGTATTCAACCTTTTGCTGTTGCTGTGCTTGGAGGGTTTTAGTTTTGATGGCTTGGAAAGCTGAAAAGGAAGACTGACCTTGCTGTTGTTGCTGTTGAGCTTGCTCCTGTGGACTTGAGCCATCGGCCAATCCCAATAGACTTGATATCGATGGTAGAGAACACTTGGAAGCTTCGTCCATTGGAGGTGATGGTGGTGGTTGGGGTGCGGAAACGTATGAGTAGGATGGGTTTTGAGGGAGAGATTGAGCTGTGTATGGGTTGGCAATCAGCGAAGAAGCCATGGCTTGTTGATGTCTTGGATTATATTGCGAGAATTGCTGCTCTGATTGATGTCTACCAGCGTGGACCAAACTAGAGAGGTTCATGACCTAGACCAGGCCGAGGACGTCTTTGCTTTTGTTGAGTTGCAGTTTTCTCAGACAGAACTGATGGAAGTCGACGAACAAGTTGGTGAGGTTCGATTGATGGTGTTAATGATTAGGATATTAAGTTTTGATTCGACCTTATGTTTCCCTCGACTCATGTATATGACCCTAGTGATGTTAGATACGCCTGCGAATGCAAGGCTTGAGAAGTGTGCGAGGGATTGAGGATATTTATCAGGTGTCCCGAAGGCGGTGGGCGGCGGATCAGGCTGCAAATCCACCAGAGAGAATATCCTGGTCAATACCACTGAGCAATGCTGTCACAAATTGGGTGGGTCAACACCGGGACTGCGACTTGAGATGCCCCAAAACTTGGCACTAACAAAATAATTTGTAGGGTTGGGATGATTCTGAGCTGTATTGGCTTGATACTGCCTTAGCTTTCGCCGCGTTGCACCCGTGCTCGATGGGGATGTGAAAAGAGGATGATTTCCCAGGATCTTGAGGGAGGGTCCAGGGTAGCCGATGCCTGTAAGAACCGTTATTCTTCTATGCACACGCAGGGTGGAGTAGGGAGGAGACCCTCGAAGGAAATAGCGTATCGGTCGGCTAGGGTTGTAATGCTTCTTCAATGCAGGCGGACCTCGGAGTAAATCCCCTTTCGAGGCGTAATTTTTCTCAGGTTTGTAGGACCTCCATGCCTGTCACCTCCAGATGTTTGGGACCAGGATCTTGACAACCAGCTAGGGACCACATGAGACGAGGGTGACGGAAGCACTGATGCGCCAGAAGCGAAGGCGGGATCTGCCTGTAAACTTGTCGTACTTTTTACTGAAGTTCTTGGTACCAGCCGGTAAATAACTTCTCGAACTAGAGATATCCACAGTCGAGAAACCATCTCTCGTGCCACAAAATGGTTCCCGAACTCTCTCAGTCCCCTTCCCTGCATTCCAAACAGTCTGTTCGCAGAATTGCTACAATTATTTGATAATAGTGACACGGACAATATACGCTCTTCGGACGATAAGATTGCTGTTTGGGGTATATTGGATGAAATTCTGGAAGGGCGGCAAATAAGTCCTGTGCGATCCCTCCCTGCCCACTCCAGTGATGATCCGCAATGGGGGCGTCTCTGCCGTTACTCGCTTAAACGGTGAAAGGCCCGTGGTAATTCAAGGTTCAGATGATATACACCGGGGTGCTGTCCGCGGCGCAAAATGTGCCGGATTGAGTCGTGTTAAGGCAAGCTTGGTAAGGGGTTTTTGATGCGATATTCGCTGTCA
This sequence comes from Gamarada debralockiae, assembly GCA_002803225.1. Lineage (NCBI taxonomy): Eukaryota > Fungi > Ascomycota > Leotiomycetes > Helotiales > Hyphodiscaceae > Gamarada > Gamarada debralockiae. The sequence continues at coordinate 74,746 of NXFV01001211.1, read as the reverse complement.
CAAAGAGAAGACGGGACAGAGGCACGGGGAATCTCTTATCATTCTTGCTGTTAGAGAGGAGTGGCGCTGGAGCTAGAGGTATTTTGTTCTTTCGTGCTGCTCAGTGGTAATGATCTACCCCTCCAACGGCAGGAGGCGAGAAAGTTCACTGGAAAGACCAGCCGCGGGCGAATTTAGGTATTGCAGATCTTTCCCTAGCAAAACGACGGGTCGCCAGCCACGACTGGTCATCATGGGCAGGTGAGTATTTAGACGAAGGGCTAGAGTAGCTCTAGAACGCTGGCAGCCTGTTGAAATATCCACTTTCACGTTGGTTGCACCCGCCGCTGCTCTGGCGGCCCGTGGTACCCAAAACCCACGCATTCCAATGCCACCGCTGGATCAACCCGGCGCAAGGGACACGGGATGTTCTTGACGGCTCGAGTATCCTCTCTCATGGGGCGCGATGATCTCTTTATACATATTTCCCGAATCGCTCATTTTTTCAGCCTTTCAGGCGCGGGAGCTGAATTAATGGGGACGACAGCTGGGTGAATCATGATCACTCTAGGCGAATGATTCAGGAGGTTGGACTCCGCCCGAAAGGTTTCCCCGCAGGATTACCCACACATGCACTGCGGTGTTGTGTCCTTTTGGAGAAGATTCTCTAGCATGGCGGCGGGGCTATTCCATAGTATTTTTCTTGTACTTCGTACTGTAACTGGGCTGGTGAGTACGGTAACATCGCTTACAGTTTTTGTCCACAGTCGACTTTCTCAGTGTGTTTTTCGGACCGTACACGAGTCACCATCGGTTCCCATCATCCCTGGGCGCATCCACGACAGGCATTTGTGTCGACTCGAGTCGGATCCCCTTGTCGCCGCCCACTGACAAGGGCCCCAGCAGTCACCCATGTGAAGGTTTGTCGATGAACTAAAAACGCCATGATCAACCCTTTGCAGATCTTAGTATCTGACAGGTGCAAGAGCAAAAAGCATGGCATATCATGTAGCTATCCTTAGCTATCTTGACTGGTAGCCACTAAGAAAGGGTGACTCCGCAAATCCACAGTTCGAGTACGACAAAGGATACCACCCATCGTGAACGCCACAAGGCGTTGTACTCATCTAAGCTCGCGTAGAGAGAGCCTTTTTCGATGCAGTGAATGGGAATTATCGCCCACGAAAATCCTGCGATAATGACGACCGGGTGGTTGGTCGTTGGCCATATGCGTTCCTCCGGCATAGGGCCATGGTGTAAGAGGCTGCATTGACATGAACAGAGTCCGGACGATCGTTTTCGACCTCGTCGGCTAGTTGAAACTCGATCTTCAGGCAAAGATGGAACACTGACGTCCCATATCTTGGTACATTCTGGCTCTTGGGCCAATGACGAAGATATTTTGACGCTATTTATACCCACCGGAATCTCAATCGAGGATTTGAAGCTGGCTCTATGGACACAGAATGTTTCGAGAGTTTGTGTTGAGTTTCTCCAAGTATTTAACAACTGATATGCGGGAGGTGATCTCCCGGAAGGGCTTGCTCGCTTATAGGTTAAACCAGCGCCAACGAGGTCCAACCTGGCCTGCGCTCAGTCGCCGATTTTTCATCATCCGTTGGCATGAATTTGATGAAGCCATCAATGTTGTGGAAAGTGGCACCGTGACAATCCTCCTTCTATGCCCTCTCACCATACTCCAACACAAATTGGTCATGTCCTATTAGGCATTAATGGGCTTACATATTCCGTGTCGTGGCATACGGCGTTGATGCGTTGTGATGAGCAGGATCCTTTGTGCTTTGTGGATATTTCGGAGATGATTTTCCTGCTGGCTACAGGCTGTCTAACTACACCTGACTCTCGCTCCTCCTATTCAGTCGGGTTCTCGTGTGAGTGGAGCTTTTCCAATCTTTCCTTTCAAACACTCTATCGCCGAAACCCTTTTTAGTAGTTTTCTCTGAACCATATGCAAAGAAGCAGTATAATACACTCTTTTACTAAAAATGTTAATTAACCGCAGGGAGCGGTCGCCGGGAGGGTGTGAGAGAATTGGGGGTGGACAGAGATCTTTGTAGATCGCCATGGGAGTCTGCGGCTAAATCCAGAGAATATGATTTTCTGGAAATCTCTCCAGACAGTTAAAGAAGAGGGGGGCCAAACTCACGATAAACGTCGTCATCGATGTAGCAGACCTCATCGCAAAGCCATGATTGGTGTCAAAATTCTCTCTCCTGCAAGGTGATCGTCCGATCCCAGCGACCTTCGCCAACCCCCTGGAAATTTCAGCTCTCGGCCCCCCAAGCAAGGAAGATCGTTGCTGGCCACATGGGGATCGAACCATGCACCACGACATGCCGCTGCATGACAGTTGAGCAAGGCTCTCCTCCGGCTGTTTATCATCCGCAGCGTACTTGAGCAGATACCTTTTGACAGGTCGAGATTGTGCAGCCTGAGTCGCGGTTCTCGACGTGGGGAGAACCACAGTTCTAGAAATTTGGTCTGAATTATGCATGCATCCGTAAGCGGAAGCTTTGTCCACCAATACCGGGGTCCAACGAGCGCTCCGTGCAGCCATGGATGCTTGGAATGTGTTGAACTGTGCAGTGTATGGCAAGCCACGGGGCAAGCTTTATAAACCACCCTGAGGAGTGGCTTCACGTCTCACGTTTCCAGAAGTCGAGAGAGGTACTACTTCCTACGGCACGAGTTAACCTTGCGAGAGGCTTTTCGTGCCGTCCTTCTCTTCCTAATATGTAGTGGTTGCACAATGCTGGCAGGGCGGACCAACACGGGATCCATACAAATATTATCTGCATATATTGGATCTGATGAGCGTCAAGGATCATGCAGAAACGGCAACCTTTGCCAACCGGGGTCGATCATTCCGTTAAAACTTGCTGACGACGACTACCAAGTCATCAGCCAGCCCGAGAAATGAATTTTGGCAGCCAGTAATTTGCACAACTACCAATTCCATGGTCATAAATCAATCGTGAAGAATCTTAAGCGAACCTCTCTTTGACCAAGACACCAAGCTTCCACGCGGGAGTCACCCCCCTTCGTCTTGCCTCCGTACCGATGTAGTCTCAATTTGTTACCGTACGATCGACCAAGCGTCTTTCGATCAGATCGATATCAATATTTCAATAGTCAATCTTCATCCCCATGTCTTCAACCGGAGATCTAGGAGCTGATGCCCGGTTTCCCCTATTCCCCGGCCAGCTGGGAGTTCTCAGACATCAGAAGAAATTCGCCCATGAGCAGCGTCAAAACTCACGGCTAAACTCTGTAACTTAACACGCAATTGCCGCTCTCATACCAGAGACAAAGTCACAGGAGATGTTGCTTCTTTTGATTAAGGATCTGAGCGCATCGCCGTTATGAAGCACAGTGCTTCTGCGCGGATACTTGAAGACCTGGACCTTGCCGAGCCCACCTATATCAGCGTCTATTATACATCGCTTCGGTTCACAGTGCAACGTCGCGTCTAACCGAGAGCAACTCGACGAGTGTACGAGCCAGCAAGGCATCAGGAGCCACAAATCCATTGCCCAGTTATTCCCAAAAGGGAATCAGCGGAGCGACGAAGTAATCCCATTCGGAGATTTCAGCGTGGTGGAGATCTTCGGGCATGCAGGCAGACTGATTGATAGCTTAATCGGTATGGATATCCATCGATGCATCAAGCCAAGATAATCTTGAGAGGAAGTTAGGACCCCTGAGCACTTGGACCACTGGACCACATGCTACCGACGATCGTGTTTACCAACGATTTTTCCCTGCGCAGAAAGGCATTCGTATTTTCTTGCTTCGCCACGACTTACCACCCTTGATTTTTCGTTCAGGAAAGGATGAACACGATCTTCACCAAAGAGCGTCATAACATTCTATTTTAAGTTGATACTACTGTACTGTATAGTTATTATCCGTAGTTAGGGTCATCCATAGTGGACAAGTCCGTAAGGGGTTGTTTGAGCTCAGATCTTCTCGAATATAAGTTTCATCATCATGCCGAAGTTCCAACGCTTCCCAAAACGGCGCCCCAGTATTTTAGCGCCCAGGGTCCTTGCTCAGCAGTCCCCTGAAAGGCAATTCTTCTCGTCAGAATAACGCCAGGCCTCTCTTTTCGTAGTTGATGGCTTCAAACGGAACTTTCCACTGCTTCTTTCAACGCCGTTTCGGTCCACCTCCGGTTTTGCTGCTATAGTGTATCCTCGAGGAAGCAGGATTACCCTGGTGTATCTCTAGCCGCCTTCGAGATTACTTTGTACCAAATCCCGAAGTGCGCGCGGCAGTCCGCTACCGTAGAAACACATTCATCTATCAACGTAGGCCTCCAATCGCATTACCCGCTGTACCGAAAAAGGAAACAAAACCTACTGTTCAAGATCAAAAGTTCAAAACGGTTACTCCAATTTCTTCGACTCCCTGTCTCGATAGTCTCGATGCAAGATGTCAAGTAACAGCCAAAGAAGAATCCCTTCCCCTGCATTTCTGCAGTGTGCAAGACTAGCAGTACGATCAGCTCGCTACGGACTACCCCTCTCCTATTTGCCGTTTGCGCTACTGACATTCTCCTCAACGAAGCAGTCCATCACAATAAGGCACTGCACTTCCCTTGCGGCAGTTCCACCCCCAATCCCCTATCCAGTCCCAATGCATGCCACTTTTTGATAGTTTCTTTGAAAGTGTGGACTTTAGAGTGGCAGTGAGCAAAGCCTGGACCAGAACCTGGCTCTCCTGCTGCACAGGCCACAGATCATTGCAACGTTGTGGCGCGGGAACAGGCTCATCCCCAGATCGTCAACCGCGCGCCTTGCCCGCCGTAATGTCTTTCAATATTGGTGGCGTTAAAGAGTGGCACGTTTGGAGCTTTTGGGCGTTTTTGGGGTACGCCTTATGGTGAGAATATGGTTGTTTGACTGTGGTTTCCGGCATGTGAAGGGAGATAGGATACGGATGAAGGGAACGTGGGAGCTAGGGCTAAAGTCCTCCTTTACGGATGAGGATTACCTCCGTAGGCGTGACGTACTTTTCATCTCGGGAGGGAATGAGATGATGTTGGGAGAGGAAGATATTTGGAACCGAGCTGCTGGTCAGATGAATTGGGAGTCAGTGATGACCATTTGGGAAAATTTCAGATTAAGATCCCACGAATTTGGAATGCCATCCATCCCAAAAAGCTTGGTAAAGAGTCAAAGATGGTTGTGTAATGTCCGGACGCTCCTTGGGCTGTTCCTGCTGCCGTCTCTGTGTGAAAAAGGGGATGAGGTGCATCTCAAGATCCTCAATAGCGAAGAGTCTCCTCGCGAGCCGTCTTCTCAGCTCAAACTGACCAGACAGGCTCAATCAGCACGTTCCACCACCCTCAAGGCCCAGGCTATACCCACATGGCAATCACGACTCTGTGGAAGCTTGGCTCGAGCCCACCAATTGATCAAGTGGACGTAATCGGGTACGAGCAGCAGTCGAATACCTACAAGATTAGATGACTGTTCCGTGAGGTCAGCCGTTGGCAAGCATGACCAGTTGACAAACTTTCATTGTTCTCACGTAAGAACTCAGGACTCGGAAGTCACCCACCAGATGCCTAACTTCATATCCTAGGATGATCAATGAAGATACATCCCTTGGCCTGGCAAAAGATGAGAGTCCCACAACCCTGTCGCTACCATACCCAGGTGATAACACTTTCATTAAGGAGGACTATCCGCCTCCTCCGGTACTCCTCTCTAGTATCATGTCAGAACTCAATAACTATCACCACGTTCCCCCGATTGCTTCCCAAAAGAAACCCTTCTACCTGTCAGAATTTCAAACATATCAACCACATTCTCATAGAACCCCTCGGGTATTATAACAAACACAATATTACTCAACCCCGCTAGCTCTAGCTCTAGCTCTCAAATTAATGAACACTCTATGACAATCCCAGAAGTTTTCGTCTCTCCATCCTCCGGATGTATCAGCCTTATCTGACTTCGCTTCCCTGCCCGCTTCGTGCCAGCCCCCGAAACCATCTCCTTGGACGTCCGAGCTCTCGAAACATCAGTAGCCTCATCTTTGACATCTGCACAACGCTTCAATTTTCGATCCAATTCCTAAAATAACTTCCTCAAATGTTCAAACTCCAATGGATTGTCTGAAGTCTATGAAACCATCCCATCAAAGGTCGGAAGTTCCGTTCCCTTCATATCGACATGGACCTCGGGGAGTTGAAGATTGAGTTGTTTCAACACCACGGCGTCGGATCTTTATTTTTAGTACTGCTTGAGCTTGTTCAAACCTCAGGACGGGAAGTAGACAGTTTCGATTTTCTGATTTTCTAACAGAGAGCCTTTTTGCATGAAATAATTAAGTCTAAAAGTAGATCATGCAGAGGATTTTCAAAACATCTTCCCCGCCAAAGTTGGACCCTCCCCCAAGGTCCGGTCTTTGACAGCTACATTTAACACAGTGACACTTTTGACAGTTGTGGATGCCTTCCCGGTCCATGCCTTGACAATCGTGAACTGTTTTAATGGTTTTAATTTCAGCTCGATCTCAAGTGAGGGCCACGGTTTCAAGATCTACCATCTCACCTCCCCCACTCCCATGTTTTCAAACACCACACATGTCTAATATCCGAGGAAATTGTAGGTCCCTCTCAGCGTGTCTCGCCCCTCACCTTCACTTCCGCGATTCCTCTCCCTTCCTGTCCCGGCATTGAATTGAGTTTCGATCTCGGTGACTTCGAAACGTCGAGTCTCAAAACAGACAAAACTCCTATGAGAAGAGCTTTTGGCTTTGAAAGAGGGGTTATAGCATGATTATCTTCCCGGGACAGAGAGAAGGGCATCAAGAAACATGTTTTGGGGCACAATAAGGTGGCACGGAAGAGACGAACGGATGGGGTATAGGTTGAAATATCTGAACAGACCAGGATAAAGGTGTTGAGGAGACAGACAGGAGAGAAACACTGGGTTGTGAGCTCCAGATAGAACATGAAATTGGAAAGTGGAAGACTAGGAAACTACCAGGCGACAGGAAAGATTGTGTACATATAAGGAGTGTGGCGATGGATGGAGAATTTGAAAAAGGGAGTCTTGAGCCAAATACTGCGCTGATGATGGGATTATGAGTCAAGACTGATTGCTCCATCTTGAACTTGGAACCTATTTACAAACTCGTTCGTGGAAGTCAAGCTCTGTGTGTCCCCAAAGTTCAGCTTGATGAGTGTGCGGTAACGACAGTAACATCGACAACAAAGTTAGGAGCAACTGACCCTGCCTCCAACTCATGCTTACTTAACTTCGGTACAAGAAAAATAAGTTGAGCCGGGTCGATTCAGCCTAAAGGTCCAATGCTGATGCTTTCTTCTGTACGAGTTGCATCGGATTGTTGTAAATGAATGAACCATCATCAAATTCTTAGCTGTGGACATTTCCTCGAGGCTGGGTGTCACTTTCATGAGTGTGTCCGTTCTCTCCCTGCTGCTTATAGAATCAAATGAAGAGAAGAGACTTGAAATTGGACACTCTTTCTAAAGACATGCTGGAATCCTCATTCAAGAACAGCGTGTCACACAAAGCAGGACAAACTACTGCCGCGGCGTCATGATCTAGCTGTGCCCAACTTGTACCACCTTCAAATGGAAAGAGAACTTTGCTCAAAGCAGAGGCAGGTGTGCAAAAATATGTAAGCACAATTGTGGAGGGAGCCTTCCTCATGGACGCAACGCATGAAGGAACATATCTTAGTGTTTCTTCTGAGTACTTTCCAAGTTGCTCCTCGACACAGAGTGACTTTTTTCGTGTGAATTATTGAAAGGAATTGAAGTGCCCAGTATCGTGCATGCAAACGAAGTGCTCCTAGGATGCTTCCAACATGCAATCGACAGTGAGATATCAATTGACGGTGAGACGTCAATCGATAACGGCAAAAGGTAACATTTATAACTTCTCTCCCTGGCTACCTCTTCAAACCCTCACTACATCCTCAGCATACTTTCTGAGTCCCTTCATTTCTGCTTCATAGTCTGTCCTCTGGTATTGGGTCTCTTAACTCTGGATTGAAGTCGCAGTAGCAGCAGAACATCTAAAGGCGGGCATTTGTTTATCTCTGTACATTTATAGTCCTTGGATTAGACGACGCATTATTGCGGTCTATCTCACAACTTCCGTCTTAGTGTCGGGTTCAGTCACCCTCAGAGTCAGGATTCTTCCGCACGTAGATAGAAGACGTCTTCCGCAGAACTAATCGAACAAACCAATTTTATTAACACGACAATGCAAAGAGAATATACTCAAATCTCACTGCTCCCCTGTCCTAGCCTCTCCTTGGCCCCTTATTGCTAAAGACAGCACTCGCCATCCAAATGCAAGCTCATTTCACCGGCTATTTAGACTTTGCGAGGTAGCTCTAACTTCAATTCCAAAAATTCTCTGGGCAGACGCCTTGCGTAAGGCATTCGAGGATAGGTTCGTCACAGAGAACAAAGGTGCACACATTCATGAACGGCATGAACAGCGTGAACGTCTCCAGGAGGCATTATCCTTGCAAATGTGCCGAACTTTGCAGTCAGAATGCCCGCAAAAGCCCTTCGACAGCGAGACATCAATCGATGACAACGTAGTGACGGATGTATTTTCTTTCCCTTGAGCGCAAACGCCGCAATGTATCACCTGGTCCCCTGCCCTCAAAAGCAAACCTCCCATCATCGTTCTCCTGACGGCCAACTTTCCAAGCGACAACTTTCCAGGACTCCTCTCTCTGATCCAACCCCTGAGTGAATTGTGCCATCTGCACCTCCTCGATACGATTTTTTTGTGGGTTGGTTCGGGCCTTCGGCGCGTACCAAAATCGTGTCTGTAGTGGTGTGTTCAACCACTCGTAGACTCTGAATGTCTCTCACGTATGCTTTCCATGCTCATATAATCCCCCTTTCAGTTACATGGAAGACTTCTTTCACAGAACCAGCCAACGTAGACTTTTATTGTCGACGTCTTCTTTTACAAAACCCATATTTGCTTCTGCGTCCCGTCCATCCCTTCCATCCTCCACATCTCATTTACTCCTAAAAACCGCACTCGCCATCCCCGCCAACACCCACAACCCCGAGCTCAACGTACTCAACCCAAACGCCGTCCAACTCAGTACCAGCAACCGGCTCCCATAACCCCCCGTAACGCCCATTCCCCTACCAACACCATTCTCCACGCCCTGTCCATACAAATTAATAGTCTCAGTCCCCTGGCTCTGCACAGCCGTCAAAATCGCACTACTAATCAGCAAACATGTGCTCGCCGAACTCGTGAAAATGACAGTGAAAGCTCCGAGCTGCCCTTTGAAGAATGCCAGCAGGCCGTAGAAGAGCGCGATGCCGGTCCAGCAGAGGGATAAGACGTAGAATATGTAGGAGACATTGAGTTGGAGGTTGTAGGTGCTGATGAATGAGGATTGGATTTCGGGTGGGAAATTAAGGGAGGATAGGGTTGCGTTTGAGGAGGAGACGTGGAGGTCGGTTGCAATTAGGGTGGAGGGAAGGAATTTAGCTGCAAATTATATCAGATATCTCTCGACTAAAACCAGAATGGGAAAGGGGAAAGGAGGACGTACTGTAGCTCGACATATACGAACAGCTGACATTCATCAGTGGAGGATTGAAGCCATCTTGATAATATCCTTTGCAGTGCGTCATGAGGTGGACATTGTAGAAATCATGGATAGGAAGGATCTCTGATGTGCTGGCATGATAGGAGGCTTTGAGGCTGGTGACATTCATGTATAGGACTTCGTAGTTTTGGAGGTAGCCGGGGGATTTGCCGGCGAGGATGCAGAGGAGTGAGAGGGTAAAGACGAAGATGGTCATTAACTCGGGGAGAATTGCTGAAAACATTTTGAACGTGGTTGAGGCAGTATCGTGAGCTGGGTTGAAAGTTGAGAAGTTGTAGAGTGGAGCCGCGTCGATGTGATGTAAATGAAGGTGATGAGCCTTTGGATGTGATTAGACGGGAGTTGGATAATGGAATACCAGCAGAATATTTTTTTAAAGATGAAGAGGAACGTGAACCACAAGACGGGGCTTCAAGTTCAAAGCAAATACGTGAATTGACTCTTTGTTGTTGAAATAGCTTCGTTTCCGCAAACGTGGAACTGCATATTGTCAAACCAAAAAAATCTGTTTGAATCAATCTTTGTGAATGAATCATGTGTTACGTGTCAGTGATTGGAGCTTCACCATAAAATGAAAAGTTTGGTTTCATGTGAATCATAGTATTCTGTCAAATTGGAAGGTCGAGTCGACACTTCTAGAATACAGCTACAATACTAGCCAGAAGTTGGCCGTTGATGACCATCAATTCTGTCTGCACTTTGCAGAGGGTAATGGCCGGGTAATATTGGTAAAAGATGATACTTTCCATCGTACAGATCCGGCGCATTTATCTATGCTGGGCACAATTCGCTGTGTGGCTTTGCGCAACTATGCTTGGTCCACATCGGTAAAGGCTGAAGTGGGATAGCAGAAGCATACAATACCTCCCTCTGCAATCATTCAACCTTTGAGCAGACGGTTCAGCTGTGTCCATCTCGTCTCTGCCAGACCCACGATCTGCTTCATCTCCTCCCTTCCCACAATTGTGCCTCCGGCCTTTGTTACTCCCAGCATCTTCGTATTTCCGCTCCCACAATCAACTACAACCGTAACAGACTCATCGCATAGTCCTTCCTCAAATGTATCGGGATCCACAAGTATCCAGTGCTTCTTGTTCCCATCTTGTGCCTGCTCCTTCGCCTTGAACACCAGTGCCGTGACCGCAATAGGCATCCCATTCAACCGAAGCTTCTTTGACTCTGCCACGGAATCATCACACAGTATCATCTCGCGATCCGGATCCCAACGCGCCTTTGGTAACCGAACATCACTCAGTGCAGACACAACAGCCGCCCAAGCCGCATCGAAAGGGTTACCGTCCAGCGAGATGAACAGAATGTCGATATATAACGTCCAGAACGCCTTGATTTCCGGCTCCACAGTCTCTGATTCCTCATCCTCCATCTTGTCTTGATCACTCAAGTCTGGCGGCTGATACCAAATCCTCAAATCCTCCCCATCAACCAACCGACTCGAATGCAACAGCGAATAAACCCTCGTACTTAAACTTTGCGCCAGCGTACTTGGGGGTTGACCTGGCATAAAAGCCGGCGAGCACCCAGTCGCCAGCTCAATATTCGGAACCAACAAATCCAACTCCTTCGGTTCATTGTATCCAAGCTTCGCAGATGGGGAAGTTGACGATCTATCAACACGATAGCCTGCCACGTTGCTTGCTAGCAAAATCTCGCCTCGAACACCACAAACAACAGTCGTGTCACCTATTCGTACGACGGCACTGCCTTCAGCGTGTGTGAGGGAGCCATTGTTGACGTGTGGGGTTCGAAAATGGGTTGGTGAGCGGCCGTTTGCGCGGGTGGAGGGGGAGGCGGAGGAAGTGGGTTGTAAGTGTGCGAGGAGGTAGGGATGAGGAGAGAGTTTGGCGAAGGTCTCGCGGGGGAAGGAGAGAGTGGGTTGGGCCGTTGTTGAGGCCATAATTGTGTTTGCAAGATGGAGGTTCAACAAGGTGGATATTTGGAATGAAGCCGCGAATCTTTTTTACAGGGAAAGCTAACATTCGGCTGCTCCCGAGATCCGGCGCTGTTCAGCACCCAATCAAAATGGGCTTTTCCCCCAGGGCTCGCGATTTACAAAACTTGAGCCACTTCAAAACACAAGGCTCGAGCAAGGCCATGGTTTGAGCCTTTATTGGCGTCTTGTTTGCAGTCATATAAATTCTTCATTCCTCTACTTGCGTCTTCTTCCGTTTCCTTTTGCAATGCTGCCCGAGAAAGAACGAACGATTGATTGCCTTCTTCATCGATCCGTTTGCATGATCAATCGCAAGCAGTTGTCGGCCATGATGCCTATGCTAGCTGACCCCATGGCATCTCTTTCCGAATTTCTTAGATTCTCAAGTCCTCCATCCATCGCCAAGATTTTGCTAACTTGCATGCAGACAATTGCAAATTTATCCATCTGTCGACAAGGAGCAAAGCCAGGGTGCTTTCCCAGCCGCGTGCAACCTTCCCTTCATGATCGTGACAGACCCTGCGGAAGCCTTTGCCGCTGACTCTCCTGATCACTGTTCTGTTTCTGGGCACGGTAGATCTGAGGAGCGCTGGATCGGGCGGAAGAATCTTTTCGGCAACGGCGTTGTGAATGTAATCTCTTGAGCCGCTCGAGATACGTGGTACTTCTGTACAGTACCTACTTTTGAAAGTCGAGATCTCCAAGCTCAGTGGTCAATGGACGTCTATTTTACGACCCTCCCATGCTCGATCTGGCTAGAGCGGCTGCTTGGTCCGTTCACTTCTGCAGGGGCCAACATGAAGCGAGGGTCCACCTCAGCGAATTGCTGTCCTCCTCGACGCGCCCGTTCTGCATCCTCCGTGAACAAGGCACCACTCCTCACCCCGCATTGGTGCGGTCCATGAATTGCCCATCACCAAGCTCCAGGAGCGCTTCCCCGTTCTATTTGATATGTCGCAGGCACTCGTGATGATCACGCCTGTTGGTGAGCGGACCAGGTAAGTTAGCTCGGCAGTTGCCACCAATGCATTGCACACGAAGCTCTTCTGGAGATTGCTTGAAAAAAGCTTTTCCAAATAACAGATTTGATATCCTCGTACCTGCAAAAGACATATTGCAAGTCTGCATCTTCATCTACAGGATTTTCTACTCCTCCAGGATTCCCGAACTTGAACGGAAATACAGCCGTTATCCACGTCAGCCAGACGCACGTCCTGTGCATCCCCATAGTTGTGACTTGCATGTATGTTGGAAGATAACGGCAACTACGGCACTAGCGGCTCGATAAGACAGGCATTTTCATTTTTGGGGTCTTTTGGGGTCGGGACCAATATCAAGTCGCCCTCAACCGCCCAGCTTCGATCTCGTTCTGACTGGCCATCCCTATCATCGATCGCTTCGGAAATGCGCATGTCCTAATACAAATCGAAAGCAATAGACCCAGCGGTTGGGTGACGGAGTGGCTTTCACCTGCAGGAACATTGGTCAGTCGAACGTCGTACAACGTTGAGCCAGTTCGTCACATCGATCTACCCATATATCCACGTACCACCAACACCGCTTTATCCGTCCGGATCCTACTTTGCGTTGTGGTGTCTTGCTGTCCTTGGACTTCTTTTCTTCATCGTCAACGTTCGCTATCTACTGTATTTTATTAATTGAGGAGTCTGGCATTCCTCTGAGCGCTACAGCGTACGAACTGGATTGGATATTTCGAGCGCATACTTGCATTGTGCATTTACCCGACGAATTTCCTCGTAGATCAGCAAGATTTCGATGGCAGGTGCTCACTGATAGCACTTTTACTCGACCATTCCTGTACATTTCGGCACGAGTTGGGAATCTGCGGAGCTCCGGCAACTACGGTTTGTTCCTGTGAGATCGTCAGCACTTCGTCTACGGCCCCGAAATTTGCATCAGATAAGACTAGAAAGAATCGAACGATCAGAATATTGACGCGACGATGCCGGGTACATCGGGAGAGATGTCTGCGGCGAGGGCTGGATCCCAGACCCTACAAGAGCTTGCGAAACGAATTTACATCCCTCTCACGCCGACGAGTCCTCCTGGCCTAGTAGAGGCAGATACTGTCGACCCTTGGACACAAGCAGGCAAATATGCTCTGGGATGGACGTACTTCTGTATCGTCCTGATGATATTGGTAGCTACGGCGAGGGTGTATCATCTGTGGACCGACAAGCTTAGACAGGCAATGCACAAGCACGAAGTGGAACAACAAATGACTCAATACCAATATTCTCCCGACAATGAGTATGGGATGGCGAATATGGAAACTGGACGGACGGTCGACCAGCTGTTTCCTCGGGAAGGCGTCGAGAAGCCCTTCGTTCTAACCAGAGGACAGTCGCACTGGTCGTCAATTGGACTTGTCAACGATACGCTGGCGTTATTCAGATGGATCTTTTACCGACCAGTTCCTGAGTTGAAGTGGCGCAAAAAGACAATCACGGCGTTTCCATCACTCGCGGTCATTGGAATCCTCGTCATCGCCCTGGCCTTCGTTACCCTCTACTGCTTCTTACCGCAACCACTCTATTGGCAAAGCATTCAGTACGGATCTCCACCACTCGCCATCAGGGCAGGTATGATTGCCGTTGCAATGACGCCATGGATTGTTGCTTTGAGCATGAAAGCCAACTTCATCACATACATCACTGGAATTGGTCATGATCGATTGGGTGTCTTCCATCGGTGGGGTAGTTACTTGTGTCTCTTCCTTGCGCTGGTCCATACGATCCCATTCTACATTCAGCCTGTCTGGGATGATGGTGGAATGCTAGTGTTCGCGAAGCTCTTCCCACCAGGCAGCGGTATCATCTACGGGACCGGAATTGCCTGTCTGGTGCCTCTGGGTGTGCTGTGTGTTCATTCATTGCCTATTCTGCGATCCATTGGATACGAAGTCTTCGCCATCGTACATATTCCAGTTTCGATAGCGTATATCGCCCTCCTCTTCTGGCACTGCCACAACTATCTCACGTCGTGGAGCTATCTATGGGCGACTGTAGCAATCTGGGTTCTGTCGTATGCCGTGCGAATCTTCAATCTCAACTGGATGAAGCCGTGGAGGAACGCTTGGTTAATTGGTGACGAAGCCGCTGTCACGCTGATGGCTGAGAATGCAATCAAAGTCACCATTCCAACACAAATGAAATGGAGACCTGGTCAATACGTCTACCTTCGAATGCCTGGTATCTCGATCTTTGAGAATCATCCCTTTACGATTTCATCGCTCTGCAGTGAGGATTTCCCATCAGAGTATGGTGACCTGTACAGAGATTGTACCTTGGTTTTCAGACCATTTGGTGGCTTCACCCGAAGGGTTCTGGACATGGCCATCGAGAAAGGACCCTTCAAGACATACCGCGCTTACCTCGATGGACCTTACGGCGGGATGCAAAGAGAACTGGCCGCTTTCGAGACTGTGATTCTCTTCGCGGGAGGAAGCGGGATTACGGCAATCGTCTCGCAGCTGTTGAATTTGATCAAGCGAATGAGAGATGGAAAGGCCGTGACGAAGAAGATCGAAGTGGTGTGGGCTTTGAAGAGATTAGAAGCGATGGACTGGTTTAGAGAGGAGCTTCGCATTTGCAGAGAGTATGCTCCACCGGACACGGTCACATGTCAGTTTTATGTGACAGCAGCAAAGAGACAGACGAGAATGGGAATGAGCGAGAGAGCACCCAGACCGATCAGCACACTTTTCCATGACAAGCTAGATGGTTTTGTTGCTGGGATAGCATCGAAGAGAAACTCGGCGCTGATCCGAGATGAAGCTCAAGGTGACGCCGAGAGGGAAAGAGAATTGAGAGCAGAGGATGAGGACGCCATCACTTCACTCCCACAATCGAAACACTTACAACCCAAGGTGATTCCACCACCACAAACTTCATTCCCTCCACCGCCAACGAAAGCCGGTAGGAAGTCAGCCCTGGAGAAATTAGAAGGAAAGGACAAGAGGCAATCAACACAATTCGCGACATCAGAAAAAGATTCACACGAAGCAACACGCAAATTCCTCTCACCAAACTCAGTACGTGGATCCAATACAATCGGAAACTTTCACTTCCCACCGCCTTCACCAAGGCATGACGGCCCTCATTTCCAGTTTGCACCTCCATCTCCCAACCGCGCCAGTTACAATCCCCAAAACTGGCCCCCGCCACCTCCTCCAGGCCCACCACCTGGAGGCATCCGTGATAGCTTTGCCTCTCAAGACTCGCGCCAGCCATACCAACCCTCCGAATTCCCATCTCCACCAACACAAAACACTCCCCATTCACCTCCCGAGCAATCCACGCCATCTTTCCCCACAGCTCCGGCCCAAGCACACACCCGCCAAAAGTCGGGCGATCTCCAAATCCAAATCCCAACCACAACAACAGCTTCAACCTTCGACTTTGGCTTCCCCACCACACCAACCGAGCTCCAAAAGAACCTCATACGTTTCGCATTCGTGGGCCGCAAGAAGAAGGAAGGCTGGTCAACAGAATATGGTCGACCGGACTTGGGCTATATGCTGAAGGAGATGGCGACAGGTGGACCTGATGGGAAGGGGATTTTTGGGAGGAGGACGTGTGTGTTCGTTTGTGGACCGCCGAGTATGCGTGTCGATGTCGCGAACACGGTCGCCAGACTGCAGGCGGATATCTGGGGCGATGATAGTAAGGATGAGATCTTTTTGCATACGGAGAATTATGCTATTTGAGCATGCATTGGTGGGTATGGGCAGGCGTTTGGAGTTGAGTTGGGATATATGATACCTACACTTGTAATGTTGCTATATATGAAATGTGAATACTTCAAAATAATTTCGTGTTCTGTTCTGGAGTGAATACTCCACAAGTGCATGAATGATGATCGACTTCAATGACACTCGACTATTCTATCCATAGTCCTAGGGAAGAATCTCCCTTCTGGTAGCGGGGCCTCACTTCACCTCGTGATTGAATCTGTACCTGCTCTTCTCTTCGTCCAAGACTCGTCCCATTTGGGTCACCCGGACTACTTCCTCGTTCCTTCCTTCTTCCCGGAAATCCACAACCATCATGCTCCCCATCACTTGCTCCATTCCAAAGGACAAGGGAGATATCCAGTTCTCTCAAAGCATTCAGATCCCAAGCAACGATTTGTATCATCCATTACGAACCGCTTCCTTCAGATCAAAGATTCCAGAGCAGTAGATACAGGATGTCGATATTCCTCTCCCGTCCAACAGAAAGAAGACTAATGAAAGACCCCTCAAACATGCAACTCGTGGTAGAAATAAAGGCAGAGTTGCGACGTTGGTCGGACGGATGAAGAATCAAGTCCTCAAAAAAAATTTCTTGGACATCCAGCCAGCTACCGTTTTGGACTAGCGTAGAACTAGCCGCATCGAGCTCTAGGCGAGACTTTTTGGAGGGTGATTAGCTTCTGACCCACAGCAAAAGTTTTTGTTTTGAGGACTAATGGGAGAAGATGGAGTCTTTGAGTGAAACACCATGGGATGTAGTCATTGAAGGGACGGGATTACAACAATCCCTCCTTGCCCTGTAAGCTTCCCTCCCATAAGCAGAAGGAGAGGCATCTCTGACTGACGCAGCACATGAAGAGCCCTGTCCCGCTCGAACAAGAAGGTTCTGCACGTCGATCAGAATGAGTATTATGGCGGTACCGAGGCGGCGTTTAGTTTGCAGGAGGTTGATGAGTGGGTAGAGAAGCTCAAGGCAGCTGGTTCGTCTACACTTCATGTTTTTTTTTCTTTGGGAGGAGAAGGTGCTGACGGTGCTGATTAGAGACGGACACCAAGCCTTTCCGAAATGCAGCACTATGGAAGTCGGATACGGGGGCAGAGAAGCTGGGTTTCTCGAGGGCTTATACACTTACGCTGTCGCCACAGATTATTTATACGAAGGCGAAACTCTTGTCACAGCTTGTGTCGTCGAAGGTTTATAAGCAGCTCGAGTTTCAGGCAGTAGGAAACTGGTGGATCTACGATGCGTCAAAGACAGCGGACTCTGCGGATGAAGGGAAAGGGACACTGAAACGCTTGCCTAATGGACGGGAGGATATATTCGAAGATACCAGCATCGACAACCGCTCGAAACGGTCCTTGATGAAGTTCCTGAAGTTCGTGGTGGATTACCAGAACCAGGCCGATACTTGGGAAGCTCATGCCGAGAGTAGCTTTGTTGGCTTTCTGGCGTCCCAGTTCAAGCTTCCGCCAAATCTGCAGACTGTCATCATGGCTTTGACCCTATCCCTCGATTCCCCAGACGAGACGACGGTTGGGTTCGCGCTGCCAAGGATTGCGAGACATCTTACATCTATTGGAGTCTTTGGACCTGGCTTTGGAGCCGTGGTGCCTAAATGGGGTGGTGGTGCTGAGATTGCGCAGGTTGCGTGTCGTGCTGGTGCTGTGGGCGGTGGTGTGTATGTTCTTGGTACGGGGATCAAGTCTTCACAAAAGAACGCAGATGAGAACATCGAAGTCGTATTGTCGAATGGGGAGACGGTCAGGACGAAACACCTTGCTCCGAGCCCAGAGTCCGAACCTCTCCCCTCGCCCGATACGAAAGCAGCCTCGAAGGTCATCGCCGTGGTCTCCTCACCTCTTACCTCGCTGTTCGAGAGTTCGATCGAAGGATCTCCTATTGCCGCCGTCTCAGTCGTCGTCTTCCCACCCAACACTCTCGATATCGAAGGCCATACACAAACACACCCAGTCTACATTATGGCCCATTCAAGCGAAACAGGCGAATGCCCAGCAGGACAATGTCAGTACCAAACCTTCCTTTCCGTTCTATTCTTTCCAATGCGTTACGTGATGATCCAACTATCGAATACTTATCTACATTGTCTGATCCTCTTGACGACAAATCTCTGACAGTCTGATGATGCTCTTATCTTCATACACATTTACCACTTCGCAGTTGGTCGGAGCACGATGCTGATTATCGCACAGGTGTACTCTATGCAACGACTCCTCGCTCGAGCAGCAGCAAAGTTCTGCTCGAAGCCGCCTTGGCTAAGTTCTTGGAGATCGCAGAAAATGGCGAGGGAGAGCTGCTGTATAGTCTCTACTATGAGCAGGATCAGGCAGCAGCGTCCTTGGATCTGGCTTTCAACGATCAAATACTTGAGGAGGTTGAGGAGAAGTGGAAGTCAATCGTTGAGGATGGGGATGAGCAGATACCTTTCATGCAATTTGAGGAGAGGGCGGGAATGAATGATGAGGATGATGATGATAATGGCAATGCTTACTGATAATCTGGGCCCGGGTGGGATGGAGTTTTTAGGGTTTGGTGGATGCTTCTGGGATTTGGGCGTCGTGTGGAGTACTGTTGGAGCCTCGTAGCTTGCATCTTATGCAGTGGAATGAATGCCTTTTGATCACCCGGCCAGTACCGACCTCTGTTGATCTAGCTTCTGATTTGTTTTATCCAGAACACCGATTGAAGATGGCTGACTGTCCAGTCAGAATATCGTTTGTCCTTTTTTCATTCTTTTTAGGAGAGCCCATCCAAAACCTGCCATTCACATGGGAATCTTATCATCGCAGTTTATCGGGGTATTTTCCTACAAGGTATCGAGACCGACACTGCAGATCAATTCCAGTTATGGTGAACGCGAAGGGCTCGAAGGTAGCGCAGCCTTGCCTTAAAGATACATCGGCGTTTCTCCAACGAGAAACACCCCAGACCCCTGATTTGCTGGCTTGTCTGTAACGGGAGCATCTGGTTGTAAGTGAAAGTTGGGCAACACGAGGGCGGCTTGTAGCGTAAGGAAGCAGCAGGGGAAATGCGGCGCAGCGCTATCTTGTTCGGCACGTAACCTATACTGGGCAAAGCTTGACCGGAAAAATGCCTGGCCCCCTGACTTCTTGTCCCAGTTGCTCATCACATGCATGATAACTAACGCAATTTGTGCAAATGGACGTTTATTATGGTTAATCTTTGCTTGTAACGGGGTTTCGAGACAAGGCTTCGATCCTTCTGTCAATTAAATGGACACTAACCAGGTTTTAAAGCTTGGGGAGCACTTTCCTAATTTAACAAGTATATTGGGAGTAGATCTACGTAGCTGGCAGAGACCTAAATACCCTACCCGCTGCCAATGAGCAAATATCCTATTGTTTCACGAGATTTCATGTGAACGTCAGTGACTTTCTTCGAATGTTCACAGTCGTTACCAAGTTTTCCACGATGAGATAGAGCATAATCCGAGTCGTTACTGGAAGATGTTAGTTTTCAGTCTTTTCATCGCGCTGGTAAATGGCGCCCCTGCTTTTACGAATTCGACGACTTCAAGTTCGAGGTCCTCAACTTTACACATGACCACAACATTACCATTAGCTACGAAGGGAACATTAATAACGACGGGATCATCATCCTCGAACTTCACCCCAAATGGCTGGGCCACTGCCCCCATCATTGCCCCACCCTGTTTCCCGGATGCAGGTCAGGTCTGTGATCGAGAGGGACAACCAACTTATGCATATTATACCACCCCTTATATAAACGTATACTACACACCAGGAATTCACAACTACAGTCCAGCGTACGCAAGTCAAGTCAGCTATTGCGAAGACCTATGGGCGAGTTCATTGACCGAATGGCTGCACACGGCTCCAATTACCTACGGGTCGCTGATCCCACAGACCACGATTTGGGATGCAGAACCAGGATTTGTCATGACTGGGACCTCAGGCACCGTCACTTCGACGGTTGTCAGTACAACGACGGATACGCTGACTGTTCAAGTCTATGATGGACTTTCTGCTACTAGTTTCTCAATGACAACGGGTAGTAAGTATTTTCGGAGCACTATTTTCCTTTCATGTTCAATTTGTGCGTTCTGCTCCCGGATTTCTATTGAATGTTGCAATCCTTAGGAGGGGCAGGTGCCCATTAAACCCCCCTTGTGAGCAGCGCTGATTTTGAGGTTTTCATAGTGAGCGTTGATTTTGACGGCGTAGAAGTTACTTACACCCAGACGTACGCAATTGTTGAGGTTACGTTCACGGAGACGAGTTACTTAGGAAGCGCGTGGCCGGCAACAACCAGCACATTCACAGGGTGGACCACTGCTGGGTACACACAAGCAGCGTATTCTCCTGCTGGGTATCTGTCGGATTTCACTTACGTTCCTACTTCGCCTTGCTGTAAGGAGTGCACTCTTTTTGGAGGCAATGTCCAGGTTTACTACTGGCCTCCGGCTACAGCATCACCTGCAGTATCGACGCTGGTCAATGCGGCGAAATTCACTTTGTATGTTGAGTCCCAGCTCTGGAATAACTTTTGCTGATACATATGCAGCAAGTCTCCTTCAGTTTATGTAGCGTTTCAGTCACTCTACGCCACTGATTTCTGCGGAACAGTAGGAGGAGATGTTTATGACGCTACTACGCTTGCATTCAAGGAGAACGATCTCTCCACAGCGCCAGCATACTTCTGGAACACCGCAGAGTATAACGCATCGCAGCCATTTCTACCACCACTCTACGCACCCGCCACCTGGGAGGACCAGTAAGTGTACCCTAGCGCCTTTCCATTCATTCGAGATAGCTAACGACTAGAACAGAAAAAGCTGTACAGACATTACAAAGTCATTTTACCAGTGGGTGAGATCGGATGTCGGCGCAGATTACGCCTATTATTACGGCGTGGAAACCTATGATGCTATACCAACGGATTGGCCTACAGAGTCGTCGACTTTTTACCACTATACCGTTACTAATAATCCTTGCTCGCCGACAATGTCTGTGCCAACTGAGCTCTTCACTATCAATACATTGTGGAGCACTTGCATGCAAGGTATAGCGGGCTTCTTCGATCCGCCTTATCCCCTGTCATCTGGGAATGAACTTTCTGCGTTTGCGACTATTGCGGATCCCGTTACAGACAGCCCGGCGATGACCACGAGTGTTGCTGTTGCGGGGCCGACGATTGCGCCGGTGACCCCAGCCGCTACTATGACAGCTGTGGACGCAGATCAGACGACGAATGTGAAAAATGATCCACCGGCTCAAACGCCTACTTCTACGACAAAAGACCCTCCAACTCCGGCTCCCAGCGATGACTCTCCAGCCATCTCTCCCTCGCCGGCCTCAAACGAACCCCCTGTGCAAGTACCCGGCAGTGATCCTTCAGCGCCGTCTGCAACATCAGTAGCAAACGTTCCCCCAGCCCAACGACCGACTTCTTCTCAAGGTCACCCACCCGCGGTCGTCACAATCGGCAGCTCAACAATTACCGCAAACTCAGCCTCGGGCTTCGTGATAGCATCTCAAACCCTCATTCCGGGAGGCGAGATCATGCATTCCGGAACAGTCCTCTCACTTGACCCCAGCGGCAGCGCTCTCATATTCGGAGGCACAATAACACAGGCCCTCGCTCACGTAACGTCGGCTTCCGCTGCGTTTATTATTGGGTCTCAAACACTGTCAGCAGGTGGTCCAGCAGTGACCGCGTCTGGAATGACGTATTCTATACCAGCAGGCGGATCTACAGTTATGATAGATGGCAGCACGCAGCCTCTCAGCGGCTTAATGGCAACAACTCCCGAATATGTTGTTGCTTCTCAAACGCTGATTCCGGGCGGATCAGCAATCACGGTTTCTGGGGAAGCAGTGAGTTTGCAGAAAGGAGGGTCGAGTGTAGTGGTTGAAGGGCAGACAGAGGCTTTGAGTGCTTTGCTGGGGCCGAGCACGACTGAAGTTAGTTTGGGAGGAATAATCGCGACGATTGGGGGATTTGAGACACCGAAGAGCACGAGCGTAAGCACGAGTAGTTATGTGCGGGTTCCGGGTAGTGGGTATAATGGGACGCTGTTTTTGGGTGGAGCGGAGAGGTCAACGGGGACGGGGAGTGTGTGGGTTTTGCATGTGGTGTGGGGGATTAGTGTGGTTGCACTTTATTGGCTCCGATGAGTGACAGACTCATTAACCTAATGCATATTGTTTCAATCTGCCTCTTGGGAATAATATCTATTCTCGGCGGACGAGGCAAGTTCCTAAATCATGAAAAAATTCACGTGTGATATTCGGTCTTCCGGCGGTCAATTGAATCGAAATCAAGTTGCAGATTTCCCAACGCGCCGGGAAACAGCCGGAGCCTGTCATTCAATATTAAAAGCCAAGGTCTCTCACTCCGTCCAGCCGCCTCCAAAAGTTCTCCCAAGCATTGACCCACCTCTCTTCCTTCAACTCCTTGAGCCATTCTTGGAATTTTATTTCCTCCACATTACCATCCTCACCTTCAATCCTCATTATCCCCCCTTTGATCCCCTTCCAACCTTTGATAGGGCCCTTGACGTATCGGTGATTTTCTCCACAATATGGCCGCCAATATGTGGTTGGTTCCCCTCTGTTTTGAGCCATGCGTTTGTTATAGCAGGTCGGACATAGGTCACAATTGGTGCAGAGGAGGCAAAGGTAAATGGGCACTTCCCATTGACTCCAGGACCTACCACATTCACCGTCACAAAAGAGCCCACCTATGCCCAATTCTTCGTCAGGATTTGGTGCCAGAGTGTCTTCATCGGGGATGCTCTGGGATGACTCGTCCTTGGGCCCCTTCGGATTCACATCGTCCGGTTCGTGCGCTGCTTCAACGCTGGCTTGCTCGATGATGGTTGTACTGCTGTTTTTGATAACACCGTCCTCAGTCGTAGTGCTTGAAATGGTCGTTTCAGTGAAGTGAATTGGTGCGTCAAGATGGCCGTCTCCTGGTTCATCTTTCGACTCGATAGGGTCTTGGGAATCGACCACCTTGTCCTCGTTATTATTTTCTCCATTGATAGAAGTATTTCCATCAGTTGCCGCAGCCTCTCCTGCAGGCGAATTTTCCTTGACAACCTTGGTCTCGTCATCGTTCTCCAATTCTTCAGTGACTTTGGAGAATTGACAGGAAAGGGCAATCAAAGCGTCACGCTCTAAGCCTTCCATACACGCGAGCACTTTTGCAAGTAGCCGAAAGCTACTTGAATCATTCCAGCCGACTGAGTCAGAGAGGCCTTCTACACAAGTGTCAAAGGTCTTCTGCATAATTGCCTGGAATTCAGTAGCTTGGCCCACGACGCGAGTCATCAGAGCCACCATAACACTGATGTTGGAGCCCTGAATTTGAAAATAGTCGTGAACCTCGGTTTGCTGACTTGGAAAGTTCTTCATCTCGTCAAGTAATTTCCCTTTCTGCGTCGGGTCCGTGGACTTGCAGAATTCCTCGAAGATGATCTCGGCTAGAGCACGACGAACCTGGAAAAGAAGTCCTTCGATGGATCCACGAAGATCGACGCCCTTGATAGGGCGCTTCAAGATTCCGATGTATATTTCCTTGGCCTTCTGCTGGTCCCTAATCACCTTGCAATAGGTGTTTGCTAAATCAACTTGTGAGTAAATAATCCTGTCCGAGTGCGCGGGGATTGTGGCCATATATTTGTTGTAGCACTGCAGCAAGAAGTTTTTGCCATCCTCACCATTTTGCACGGCAATCTGATTGAACCGTCCAATTGCGTATGAATCGCGGTAATCAAATATGTATCCAAACCAGGAAAGCCTGTCTTTCTCGGTCCAATCATGTAGCATGCCAAGAAGTTTGGATCCGTCCGGGTCTCGAGCCTCGTTCCAAATTCGAACCATATCATCAAGGAAATATCCATCGAGCGTCCTTTCAGGCCTTACGCCTTTGAAGGTGTTATACGCCTTGATTGCCTCAGCTGGTCGATCTAGGACCTGCAGGTAGCCACCCTTCTCTTCATATATCCACTCGACAACTTCGACGAGCTCTTCGTCGTCTTTCCAGTCCGGAGGCAAGGCTTCGATGGCTTTGTCAACCTCTTGAATTGCTTCCTCGTGGCGGCCCAAAGAAGCATGAGACATAGAGACGGATCTCATGAGGTAAAACCTCAGAGCACTATTACCTGTCTCTAGCATCTCTAAGCCTCGAGTTGAATACTTGAGCGAGTCTTCGATGAGCTCTAGCCTGCAAGATCGTAAAGTCAATTTTTGTTCTTACAAGGAACCGACATTCGAAGAACTATGCAACATTCGACAAAAAACAACTTTCAGGATATTACTTATGGAGTGAGGTATGCCTTGTATCCTCCAAGATCATTGGATTAATAGAGAGGAATGTATGAACTGTACTCACTCAGCGAGACTCGCGCTGATCGCTCTCATAGATCCAGCTGTTTTTTCGATGTCGGGAAAGTGGTCTGCCACTTTGAGGACAGACTCGGCAGTATCAGCTGAAACATCTATGCCCGACTAAACATCCATTAATCAGCAACAAATACATCATTCCGAGAATGGTCATTGCTTGTTTGGATCTGCTTACCAATTTAAAGGCATCCCTTGCGAAGGTGAACGCCTTCAAAATTCGCCCACCGTTGTATTGCTTGTACCAATTGATAACATGTCCGTGGGCCAGCGTCATCAGTGGCTCTCGAGATGAAGTGATCTCTTTCGCCCATTTTTCGACCTCAGGGGTCAATAATTGACCGCAGTCCGATGAGATAGCCTTCCCAGTCCACCCTTTAAGAGTATTCAGCCAAAGACCCTCAGGAGTCATTTCGGAATAGGATAATTCAGCGAAATGCTCAAAAGTTCTTGCCACGTTGTTGTGGTTGTTCATAAGGCTATACAGAACATTGACAACTCGTTTGACCTCCTCATCAGTGGCCTTACTAAGGTCAATTTCCACAAAATGCTGTGCCCAGAAATCAGCGGCATAAGACAGCAACTTGGGTTGTTCATTATCCTTGAGCTGATCGCCAGCATTGAACAGCAAATCAGCTGCCATTTCAAATATGGTAAGATGAGCAGTGGAAGGTGGTGTTCGGAGGCCTTTCTCATCGACATCCACAGCTTGGAAGTATTCCCGCAGAGATCGCTCCTGAAAAGCCAGGGGTGTCTGTCCACCATCATGGAGGTCAACTTCTATGCTATCATTGGCTGGGTCGCTGTCGTCGGCTTTCGCATCGTCATCATCATCGTCCTCACCGTCGCGGCTTCTGACGATTTCCAGAATTCTGTTGTGGTCAGAACAATCTTGGCATTGAAGCAACCATTGAAGCATGAGAAACTTACCTAGCAGATCTGCCGATGATTTCATCTTCGATGTCGAAGGTCTTGTCATCATCAACGGTTCGAGCAATCAGCTCCCCTGCTTCGTCGAGTGTCAAAGCACGTTTAGAATAAGCCAGCCAAGCGAAAAGCTTCTTGAGTGTGAGATATTGCTCATTCGTTCTGTTGGCCTGGCACTCGCTCAACATCAACTCGTATAACTCCTGGAGATTTCCTGGGAGGTTTCTCTCTAGGTCTTTGAGTACAGCCTTCTCACGACCAATGACGTTTAAGCGTCTCAGCATATGATCTACATAGCGCATTCCTATATAGCTTCAGAATTTGCGGTACACTAAACGTAGATCGTGGTTGAGGATTGGGGAGACCTACCATCAGCACTGGCTTTGACTTTGTTTAGGATATAAGATCTGACCGGCTTCCGAAATTTTTTGACCCGAGGAAGCTTCTTGAGATTTGCTGCGATTACCCTCTCAATGTCTGTTGCAAGCTTAGTTCTTGAGACCTCGATAATAGAAGAGTCCAGAGCTTTCATTTGCTCCGATATTAATGGGCGGCCCGTAAGCAAGACGTGAATGTTCAAATTCTCCTGGGTAATTTGATCCAGGCACTTGATCATTTCCCTGAGCTCTGCCTCTTTCATCTCGTCGATACCATCCAGGATCA
Organism: Gamarada debralockiae; assembly: GCA_002803225.1. Lineage (NCBI taxonomy): Eukaryota > Fungi > Ascomycota > Leotiomycetes > Helotiales > Hyphodiscaceae > Gamarada > Gamarada debralockiae. Next base: position 48,407 of record NXFV01001211.1, on the reverse strand, counting down.
GATAGGTATGATCTTCGCCTTTCGAGAGAAATCTTTCCGCAAACTGAATCCGCCATGGATCGGGAATGCTGTCACTATTCTTTGAAAGCTCGTTGGCGAGTTGCTCACCGTACTTTGGGTCTGTTTCTGCTAGCTGATACGACATACAGTATACTGAAGAATTTCTAGTCAGCAGATGGTCACAGAGAATAATGAGTAAAGGTTCTAAGTTAGAGGCCCAACCTTCTTATTTTAGGCCTACAACCCTAGATCGCAGATAGGTACGAACAGGGTGGCAAGAAACTAGTTCATACTTACGAGCTTCGGTAAAGGATCTGAGGTTATCTTCTTCTTCTCGGAAAAAGAAGTAAGCAAAGGATTTGCGGTCATTTGACGCTGTTTCGAGATTCGTGATAACGGTTTCAGCCAGGAAGGATTTCCCAATACCAGCGTTTCCCCGCATCCACACAATAGGCTTCTCTTGATCGCACCATGCCTTGTAGGTTTCTTCGTCATTTAAAAGCCATGTGCCTGTGCCAGGCACAGAGTCAATGTGGATCTCTTTGCGTTGAGCCTTTGTTTCCTTGCTAACGACACTCCATTTCGGCGAGAAGTTATTAAAGTAGGCTGCGATTTGGTTCAGTGCAACCCGTTTGTTCTCTCCAGGATCTATCTTCGCCTTTCGCTGTCCAGGGTGGCTCTTTGCGTCTCTTTCTTGACCTGCCCTGGCAGATTCTCGCTCGTATATCTTCTTCATAAGGGAACTCATCTCTTTTTGTTGCTTTAGCATCGCATCTTGCTTCGAATCCATCACTTGACCTTGTCCAATGACAACATCAACTTTAGATTCGATAACTTTGGTTCGCTCGTCGATGAATGTCGTCTTCGTGACGATGAATTCCACGCCTTCCTCCATACTCTTGACGATTTCAGCAAGAATTTGAACCGTCCGCAATGTGGCTAGATTCACAGCTTGGCTCATCCTAGAAGACCGGTAAGTCAGCCAAAATTGTTCAATACCGTTTGGTAAATGCCAGAACCGTGCTACTGCCCAGAGACAGACGGAGCCGTCGTCTGAAATGCTCTGACACAAAACTCACTCGTTTATAGATGCTTCCATGTCCTTATATGCTCCAGCAAGACCAGGATCAGAACCATCCATCAATATATTGAACCACTTCTCTGCGAGCAGGATTCAGTAAATGTCCACAATAAGGATTTTGCTGAATAAACACACTGAAACGCCCATGTTCTTTCGCATATTCTTGCGCAATAGCACACACCGTTAGCATGCTAGAAAAGACTCGTGTGATGCATCTTTGAAAAGGCGCTAGCTCTGGAGAACGACCTTCAATCATAGAAAGCCTGTCTAAGAAACGTTGAGTGAACTCGAAGAATCCAATGACTTTGTCATAGTCCGCGCTCATTTGATTGAAGGACTGGCATCATGATTTAGTCCCAGAGTAACTGAAAGTATAGGTGACGAGTAGAACGTACTGTCATTACTTGACCAAATGCACTGAAGATCAAGCCAGCCGGCATAGCAGGAGGAAACGCCTACACAGGATCAGCTTGACGAGGGAGGAGTAAGGGAACGTGACCGTCAGAAGGTAATCTCACTGAGGCAGTGTTCCCAATTATCTGGAGTGTATTGACGACTTTCTGGATTAACCAGAGATTGTTCTTGAACGCAGTGCGCACTTTATCGACTTTCGTTCCCTGGTGACGAAAATCCTTGAAGTTGTTCACTTGATTCTCAGTCCCCTGAATGACCTCGTCCATGCTGCGCCATGGACCCATTTTGAGGCTCTTCTTTGTTCTTCGCTCGTAATCGTCCACTGCTGCCTCCCAAAGGAGGGCAAGATCAGTTTTTGGTACTGGCGCAGTGCCATTCGCGACACTATCGTAGGGCTTAGTGGCCATATTTGCCACGAGAAATTCAAATACCGGTACTTCGCAACGTCGCGATCAAAAGGGGCGAAGGAATGAAATGAAACGCGATTGCAATAATAGTTTTCAGCGGGAGGGTAATATTGAAGTCCTAGGAGATGAGGGAGAGAAAAATTCACTTATGTGATCGCCTGCATGATTAATACAAAAAGTCTAGCATGTTTATGTCAGACGAGGCTGCAGCTTTGGGGCCAAAAACCGGCGGCTGAACCAGCTGAGCACCAGCTGAAACGCAATGTCCTTGGTGAGATTTTAGTACCTTCGTACTGACCCATCAAAGGGAGTCTACCGTACGAAATATTGGCGGCGAATCTTTGCCTATGTAGGCACAGACGTTAGATACCCGATACCCGGATTACCTTCGTGCGGAGCACCCCCCACTTCCCGACATGGGTTCTTAGGGGAAGTTGCATGCATGATGCTTCATGCACTCGATAGAATACATGGTTTCCTCTCAAATAGAAATTGAATAATTTCGGGGGAAGGGTAAATTGAAAGAACATCGCCAGCACCTTCATTTGGTCACCCACATGTTGAATCGTCAGCCTCACAATTAGGGCTTTATGCCGCTGCGGCTCGGACCGAGGCAGTGACTCCACCAAAGCTTCGATTGGTACTCTCCCCTCCCCCTTAAATATTTTATTAACTGAATTCGAGTAATATAGTTTGTGAATCCTTATTCCCTTAATTATAATTTTATTATATAAGAGTTGATTTTAAGACCTAAATACTCTCTAATATAGACATAAAGGTCAGTTGGCGAGAGATCTTTATAAGATACTAACTGCGGATCTCCTCCTTTATAATATCAAAGTTCTTACAAAGGCGAGGCATTATATCGTACTATATGTACTGTGAGAGCTGTTCTAATTTTCTAATTTTTCGATTTTTCGATTTTTCGATCTGGATTATTTTGGTACTGTGACTATCGCGCACCGTACAGTACATAACCTGCCTTGCTAACAGGTGACCAGGGATGCAGCCTCCAAAGCAAGACCAAAGGCTGTGCACCTGATGCATTTTGGAGACTCATCATATTTTACAAGTGTGTGTTTCGGTTTCGATGATTGGATACTCGTGTGAATCGAAATCCAATCCGAAGGCTCGGTATAAGTGTCTCTTGACCGAGTAGCACTGTTTGACACTTGTAATTGGCTTTTGTTTCCTGCAGTAGCCGCAGTCCAAAGACGTTTCGCAATGGCAGCGTCCAAGTTCTGTGCTTATTCGTGCCACAGATTTTGTCGTGCAGGAAGGCGTCAAAGACTCGTCTGCCTAAACCGTTGCCTGCCTCAAAGTGGCCGACCTGAGGCGGGACTTAACACATTAAAACCCCAATCCCCATCAAACTCCCGTAATAGGGGCAAAGCACCGACCAAATCCTCTAAATCCTCGATATTATCTCACAAAATAGGCTCAACGACCTTCTATCCACTGGAGTATCTGCAATATGGACATAAATTTCACGAGCAATGTATCCACTCCATTGTCATCACCCGGCGAAGATAATGGAACAATCATATGGATGGGCGGATTAGAGCCTGCAGGTATGGGGATCAAATGCGTTGTCAAGAATATCTACGAAGGACCCGAATCACGCCATGGCCGTATTACTTGGCTCGATACGTGTCCTGATGATGCTGAAATGAAGCCAGTAGAGTCCGTGGAAACAGCCGGCTACGCCCTTTTGGTTCGAAACATGAGAAGTAGGGACAATAGTAAGAAGCTATGGGTCATTGATTCCATTGTGGTTCAAAGCCCTTTCCTGAAGTCTGCTCTCAAACCGGTGTTGGAAGGCTATCCTGGAATCATAACTGAGTTACAGCGGCTAGAGTTCTCCGCCCCTTTCCAACCATTCATACATCGCTGGGACAAACTGTCGAAAGTTACCGAAGAAGAACAAAACCCCCAAACCAAAAGTCATTTGGAACTTCTTTTCCAGACTCTACACGGGGAGCTCAAAGACACTATTGCCGCTAAAAAGGATCTCCTTTCTCACAACGTTATCACTTATGACCTAATCTGGACTATCTTCAGCCCTGGAGATATAGTATTCGCGAGGGAAAATGGCGAAGAGTGTTGCTTCAAGTTCAAATATGGAAAACTTGGCTACGACGGCTTCGAAGCCGATTGTGAAAATGTCGACTGGAGCGGTACTGAATTCGGTCGGGGCGTCCAACATAAGATTATTTCAAGATTTAATGGGACCAAGCCGATTACACAGTTACGGGTGTTTCCTCTTGAGTTTCACCAGAATAAGGAGCAAATAAAGGACAAGTTAATTGCGAGGGGGAAGAAGTTTGAGGAGCTTCGCGGGTATCATTTCAAGGCGTACGACGACATTGGTAGTGGGAATCAGGCGCGAAGCGGTTCTCGTAAATTGAGCGTTAGTATCCTTTTCCTCGTAGCCTTTTGTACAGCTGCCTTGATATTTACATGTGAAAAACATTCAGGGCAATAGCCGCATTATAATCGATACTCAATCCTACAACCGCTACAATCCGACTCATATTAACCTCCTCCCTTTGTCTGGAGAGGACGAAGACGCCATGAATCCGCCACAGGATATCGTCCGTATTCGTTACGAAAGGCCGCCACCGCCGCCACCACCAGGAGGCATTCGACCTGATGTACCGCGCTACGGACCAGGACCTCTTCCGGGGCCACCTGTAGGATACCAAAACATCAGATCAAAATTCCACAGCACTCCCGCCGAAGATGAAGCCGAAGAGAGAGAAGTCCCTCTGCTCACAGAGGAGCAGCAGCAGCTTACTAGTCCTATAGTCAAGGGCTACGCCTTGAAAAGCAAAAGATGGGGTAGGTGTTGTTTCCCTACTGTTAAGGCGACCTGTCTAACATTCGGCAGAATGCTTCTCCGTTGATTCAGTGACAGAGATAGAGTGGAGCGATAATGCTTTCGAGAGTCTCGTTCTTCCAGGAGAGCACAAGGAACTTATATTAGCGTTTGCAGAGGGCCAATTGAAGTATAGAGACACTTTTGATGATGTTATTCCAGGAAAGGGTGAGTAATATTATAGTTATGACCCTTTCAATAGACGTCGTACATCGTGCTTGGTTTCTGATTAATACCACAGGTAGAGGAATAATCATGCTGCTCTCTGGACCAACTGGAGTTGGCAAGACTTTGACTGCTGAATCAGGTATGTTAGCTCTTCTGTCCAGCTCGGAGGTGTCAGCTTGATTTAAGTTTGGGAGTCAATCATTAATTTTTGACTCTTTCAGTTGCTGAAACTATGCGTGTCCCATTGTATGCGATCAGCGCTGGAGATCTTGGCCTCGATCCTCGGTCTGTGGAATCGATGCTATTAGGAATCTTGGAAATCGTCACTAAGTGGAATGCGATCTTGCTCCTTGATGAAGCGGACGTATTTCTGGAGCAACGGAGTCTGCACGATCTGGAGCGAAACAAATTAGTTTCAAGTAAGTGCCTTCTGACCCTTTAATTGCAGATTCATTGCATCTGTATTTAAATCCAACCCAGTTTTCCTCCGAGTCCTCGAATACTACGAAGGCATCCTTTTCCTTACCACAAACCGTGTTCAAACTTTCGATCCCGCATTCCACTCCCGCATTCATATCAGCATCAACTATCCCGAGCTCTCAGCCTCCTCTCGACGTCATATCTGGAATAACCTTCTTACCATCTCGGGACTGGCCGACGGGATAGAAGAGAGTGATCTTGATGTCCTTGGAGAGATTCCACTTAACGGTCGCCAGATCAAAAATATCATCAAGACGGCAACACTTATAGCAGTGAGGAAGAATGTGCCGCTAAACAGGGAGCACATTCAGACGGTGATGACCGTTATGGAAAATATTCATAAGTAGACTGTAAGATTTCTTTACTTATATCTGATGAGTCTATAGGGGTGGATCAGGCCTTCGGCTTGTGCATTAACCCACAAGTGGACAGCGGATAAGTAAGCGATGAGAATGGTGAGATGCAGGGTTTTCACCGGTCTTATTTCAATTTAATATGATTGATCATAGGTCCACGAGTTGAAATGGAGACAATGGTATAAATGAATATTTTTGCAGGAGCCGACTGTGTGGATTTGCTTCTTCCTTTTACTCCATAATTTTGTGTATAATCTCAATTTGACCTTGTACTCCTCATCATTTTGATCCCACTTCCATGGCTCTTTTAGCAGGGAAGGATGACTGAGCCAGTGACTTGCGCAATCAGGCAACGTGTGTTGATTTCACGAGGAAGGGGATCGATCCGAGTATAGACATTAATGTTCCTGGCTTCTCAGAGCAGGGTATTCGGAACTGTGGATCAGTGAGGGAGCAAGAACGAAACAAGGTTATTGTTTCACAATTTGTTGTGTCTACAAGCATTGTTGTGTCTATCGATAGTATTCAACAGCAGTTTCTGCCCAAGATCATTTATTTGCGTCGTAAAGGTGGCTGTGACTGATTCTCTATGTCATCCGGAAGTAGGTTCTTAGGGAGAGGGTATGAAGCTTGCCACTTGAATCTAAGTAAACTGTGGAGACACAAGCAAGAATATTGACTCCTAATCTGCCTCATAGTTGGTGGCAAAGATTCCCGATTCAGAGACCTGTAAATGTAATACTGACTATTCTTACGCATGATTATAGTAATGTCAACTTCATGTGTCTTTCCAAACTTATGGCCTCTTTAAACAAGCCCAACTTCTCCCTCCTTAGTTGCTCCCTTTTGTTATTCAGAATACTTTTGCGTCCTTGGGTCAGGTAAGAGAGACGACAAAAGATTGGAGAACACGTCTTGGAGGATAACCCCTCTCCCTGCGAAACGAAATGGAGATACTTTACACAATCAGAGCTCAAATTCTCCTATATCTTGATATTTCTCACCTTATCAGAATATTGTCTAACCACTTCTGAACTCATATCGCTATTGGAGAAGGAAAGGGTTTCAATAGTGGAGTCAACCTCAAGCGTCTGCAGCAGCGCTCCCGACCTGGTGTCCCACTGCTTAACCGTTCTATCACTTGATGCTGACGCTAGCGTCTTGCCATCCGGTGCGAAGGCCATGGCTATGACGTAATTCGAATGGCCCTTGAGCGTTTGCAATAGTGCTCCTGACCCAGCGCCCCAAGCTTGACCGTCTTGCCATTTGATGCCGACACCAGTGTCTGCCGTCCGGCGAGAAGGCCACGGCCAAGACCGAAGCCGAATGGCCTCCGAGCGTCTGCGGCAACGCATTCCAATTGTTCTCAATCTTTGGTAATCTTCGAACCCATCTGGGTATACAGTCCTTGAACTTCATTCTTATAATGCTCGTCGTCGGTGCGAATACAAGGGCGCTGTAGTATGTTTGGAGGGGGTGCCTGCTCAGTTGCTGGCCGATTATAGAGAACGAACTGCTTGGTGTCGTAGACGAAAGTTGAAAGGTGGCGGCAATCACTAGAGTAACTGAAGTGTTAGCGACAATGTTTGTCACACTGGAGGTAAACAGACCGGAGCAAACGAGTCTAACGAAGCGATAGCATGAATCCCTTCAGAAACCTTTCCTATCTACCCGAATTCCTCAAGCCAGTGAAGAAGAAGCTCTTGCAAGAACTGGTGTACTTGGTCGTTATCGCGAAGTTGAGAGCAGCTGTGCTGAACATGCTGGATCCGATACAGACATGCATACTGGAGCTCCAGTGGGAGACACTGTTCTACTCGGCTGCTCTCAACGTCGATAACAAGTGTACCGGGAGCGCTGAGGCCACATATGTCCTGCTTCAGAAAAGTCGACATAAGCCTGATACAGTCGTCAGCCAGCATCCGGCGTGCTTGTTTCTTATCCACTCCGAAGATTAGATCCTTGCACTTCTCCTTATTAAGGAGAAAATCCCGGAATGATGGGTGGTAGAGACAAAGGGCCCGGGATTGGTCCTTTGGAACATCCAGGATGGAGTGCAGATCCTCTATCGTCTGATTGATGTCCTCCTTTGGAATATAGAGCAACCTGCTCAAAGAGCATGCAGAAAGCGCCGCGAATAGAACAATGATGCTTCTAAGAACTTCTCCTAGTATGCGATATGACTCATCTTTCTCCTCGTCGGTGTATTCGTGGGGATAGAATGCTCGAGGACAGCGGTGTAGATCTCGTTAAGGTGCCTCCCTGGTGCTATTACAGTGTCAGCGCTACTATCGCTCTTAAGGGTTGTATCGAGTCTTCGAGCTGTATGTCGTTTTCCTTTACGGATAAATCGACAGAAAGTTGCAGTCCAAATGAGTGGTCCGCTCGCAGCCTGACCAAACACCTGATGACCTCTTTCCCCGGCCAGGCGATATCCAGAGAGCGTTCCTGTCCGATGAGTCCTATATATGAGAAAAATAGTGGTGTTGCGATTTACAGCCGACAGCGATATGTTGTAGAGTACGAAGTCTTGGTAGGGCAGTAGGTGCCCGTCATGTAGATGGGGTTCACCACACCAGAACAACATAGGATTTCGAACCTTGTGGATGACGGTTTGGTGCAACCATCCCACAACGGTCTCCACACATACGGAGGATTTCGCGACCCGTTTGTTGACGCATTGCGCAAATTCTGGGGGTACGATTGAGTTGTGCATGTAAGTGCTTTGATTCCTTATTATTTCGTCTTTCGATGCTTATACGCTTTATGTTAATGCAAGGTAGTAGGGAGTAGCAATGTCATGATGTTGGCAGAGTATTAGAACATTTCTAGATGTTATGTTAAACATTCTGTTTGAGCGATAATACTCTGTGGGTGAACCATGACTTTTGTGCTATTGCGGGGGCCGAATTCATGCCTGAGCACGGGCTGAAAAAGCCTAGTGGGACTAACTAGAGGCACGGGAAGGCAATGCGGCCAATCAAATGCTCCAGCTGGAGTCGCGATCGTTGGGTACCACTAGTACGGATCCACTAATATAGCCCTTTGAGGCTTTGATGCATGGGGCAGTCTGGATTCTTACCTACTTGGAGAGTAACAAGACATAATTGGCACTAGTGTTACTGATTGGCATGGAGGGCGTGGAGATCACGTAGTAGTATCCAAAATCAGACTGAGGGATGTGATTGGGATGAAGAATAAACTAAGGCCTAACAGCCATTTGGTATATTGCTCAAAAGGAAACAATTACAGCTCCGAATTTCTGGGCTTACTTCAAGAACCTCATTATCTGCGACAAAAGAAGCTACTTCGTTTCAATCTTCGGGAGACACAAACCCGCCCGTCCAAAATCATGGCTTCCACTTGAAAGCCGGATGACGCCAATCAAGATCCTGAATCTGCTTCAAGCTCAGTCCAGCCAGTATGGTGTCAACGTCCTTCTTCTCTCTCTTCTTGTTATCTGACCGCATCCAGAACCACAATACAATGGACAAGATGAAAATCGTCGAGGACGTAGCGAGGTTGAGACCGTTGCCAATGTGATAGTTGGGTGCGTCGGACGGCAAGAATGACCAAGTGGAGATCAAACCGCCTGTGTTTCCAAGCATCACGTTGGTGCCAATCGCAGCTGAGCGCGCAGTATCGGATAGGACGTTCGCAGCGACTTGGGCGTTGCAAAGCGCTCCGTAGGCATAAGCGCCAGCGGCGATGAGGAAGGTGGCGCCGTAGCGGACGTGTGGGTTTTCACTGGCGAGGAACAGGATGTAGCCGATCATGGTGAGTGGTGTAGACAGTGTGATGTAGATATTTCGTTTGTCTGTCTTCCAGCTTAGAAAGTTGAAGGCAACGACAAAGAAGCCGCCAACGACATAAGGAGGTACGGTGTGCAGTTGCTGGAAGATGACGCTTTTCTTAGGGTAGATGGTTGCGACGATTGTGGGCGCAAAGAAAGCGAGGCCTTGAACTGTGATGTTGTTGAGAAGGAAGATGAACGCTGTTGCGAGTGTAACCGGGCTAAAGATACCGCGCTTGAGTTTGGCTACGTCGATTCCGTCCAGGACCTCAGTGGTGCCAATACGCTCTGACTTGACTCGTGCAATTGCAAGATCTTTCTCTTCCTGCGAGAGCCACCTCGCTGTAGCTGGCCGGTCGGTCAACGTGAAGAAGGAGATGACTGAAAGGCCACAGGTGATTATTCCCTCGATAGCGAAAATCATGCGCCAGGAGTGAAGGCCGCCAAAATGGGACAGCTTCAGGATTCCAGATGCGAGAAGACCGCCAAAAGCGCCTGCGAGAGGAGCCATCACGATGTATAGAGACAAGCGGAATGCCAATTCGGATCTGCGATACCATCTGGAGAGGTAATATGCGATTCCAGGCATCATACCAGCTTCAAACATGCCGAGCAAGAAACGGACCCCAGATGCGCTGTGTTTATTGTGGACGAAACCGGTGCAAACGGAGCAGATACCGAAACCGAGGGAGATGGCGGGAATGAATTTTCCAGGGCCAATCTTTTTGCATGCTATGGTGGAAGGAATTTCGAAAATGATGTATGAGATGTAGAATACGGATAGAATAGCGTTGTAATCGTAACCTTCAAGGTGGAGGTCCTTCGAAAAGCCGGCAATCTTTGCGTTACCTGGAAGAAAGCATTAGAGACACGAATCAATACGTATACTCTGCAGGTGCCTTACCGATATTTGCTCGATCAATAAAGCAGAAAAGATAGAGAAGAGCAACAGTCGGAACAATGTAAAGGTCAATTTTCATCAGAAGTTTGGCCTCTGCCTTGGGGTCGAATTGAACGATTGGATGACCGTACCTTTGACAATCATAAGTAAATATTCTACGGGGCTGACGAACGAAGCTTACTTGTCTGTCGCAAGATGACCCCGCTCTGCCACCTCACGAAGATTGTCCATCAACCCAGCCTGATCATGATGATAGGTTGGCTCTGTCTTCTCCTCGGCAGATCCATTAGCAGAGTGCTGGGTGGGAGTGCTCACTCCCTTTTCCTCAACATTATGATCGGCCATCTTATCCAAGGATGACGTTGGAGAAGGAAGGTATCTGAGGTTGCAGAAGCTTAGAAGATGCACGAAATAAACTGGAGATCAGGCGAGATTAAATAGCTCTGTCCAGATCCTTGGGAGTTGGAACATGGGTGTGGACGGGGGTGGGAACAACGTTGATGGTACACTGGTGGCTTACTTGGGGAAATGCGGGGGTGGGGAGATGGTTTGGAGCTCCGTGCAAATTGCTGGCCAGTGCGTCTACCTTGTCCTCCGACGTTGTGAAGCCTGACTTCTCGGGCAGCCAATAGAATGAGAGGAAATCAAATGTTCGACAGATAGTAATGTAAGACGAGTGCTTGGGGAACCTGGAGTGCTTACTTGCTGAAGCCTGATCGAGGAGGCTGCCGAAGCTGTCAATTGGCCATGAGGAGCTCAATAAAGCCTCGTTGCTTGGCCATCAGGGATTGAAACAAAACATTGTTGGTCATTTGCTGTCAGTTGTGTCTGGGCTGAATTGACGCAGGCTCCCCTCACCACCCTTGAAGTCAAAATCAAACCGGCTTCATGGGACGGCTGTTTGCATCCGCGAATTGGAACAGCTCTTCTGTATTCGCCCAGCGGTGGCTTTCAAATCGGACATACCGTACGGAGCCAAAGACCTGAGCTCAGTGGGTGAAATTGGAGGCGAAGGGACGCCAAGCGACCGAAAGTTGTTCCCGGTCGGCCCCACATTTCTGCTCCTCCAGGCTTCTCTCCCCCGTCTCTCATCGCTCGTGGAACATCAAACACGAAATTCGACGACATCTCTTGGCTTCATCTTTCAAATATCTCCCAAACAAGTCTCCAGGACAATATCGACTGTATTTCGCTGCATGAGATTCGGATCCATTCTTTGATGGATTGAATGAAGTTACAAGTGTCGCGCACGGCTGGCGAGTCATGAATCTACATCGTAAAGCCAGGAAAGTTCCAAATTGCTGCAACGAGATCGATTCCTTCTCAGATGCGATGCCATGAAATCCAACACGTGTAGAGATGAAGACTCGAGTCTCTCACGGTTCTCACGGTTCTCACGACGGAGGACTTGCTCTTCCACGGCTGTACGGTGTCAAAGCTCTGGGAGAATTCTAACGAAAGGAAACTTTGCGAAAATTTTTTCCTGTCAGAGTCTCTACATCATAGGAAAAGATATCTCGCATGGTACCTCGATTGGGCAACTCGATTACTATCCATGTCCAGATGCTGAGTGTGCATCTCGGTGGAGGTGTGATGCTGGAATCGGCGAGGCAAATGCGCTACTTCAACACCGACCGCACCGGTTGCTTCGGATGCACGATTATGACGTGGTAGCGAAGCAAAATAGTTGTGTTTTTAATCCCAATGTTGACTTCATCTCAATTTCCTGATTCCAACTTTCTTCTTTCTTTCTTCATAATAATTGTCGTTGCCTCCAGTCTCACTCGTTCTCTCTAGGTCCTGGAGCCGTACAACGAGGTCCCTGTTCCTCTCCGAGAATTTATATAGCTTCATCGGGAACTTCTTTTTATTGCCGGCGCAGTACGACTGTGAAGTCGTCCAAGATGTTCGGGCTCTCATACTGGTTTGTGCCCATATTCTCAGGGTGTGTTTGGCTTGGAATGCTGCTGGGTATGTTGTTGTGGTGGACAGTCGACAAGCACTCTGAGCATCTCACTCCCATGGGCCGGAGTCAACACATAGCGTTCGTGCCCCTCTGCCCACATCTCTGATTCCTGATTCCACTATTGAACTGACATTTCAATCCGCAGCTACATCTCAGATATTGGAGCCCACGAACTCCAGCCCCTCTTCATTGCAGCCGGAACCGTCACAGTCGTGACATTCAACCTTGTATTCATCGCCGAGCGCTGGCTCCGACACCGTGGGCGCCTAGTGCGCAACGATTCCAAAGACCAGAAAATCTTGGCAGTATGCTCGATCATTGCTGCTATTATTGGAGGCATCGGGCTTATTCTGTTGACGTGCCTGAATGATGTTAATCACCACAGCGCCCATGACGCTTGCTTGGTTATTTTCATGTAAGCTGGCCATCTTCCCCTGAGATGCTTGCCTGAGCTCCTGATGGAACTGCAGGCTAATGAACTCTTAGCGCTGGCTACATCGTCTCAGCAATCTTCATCTGCGCCGAATATCAACGTCTCGGAATCCACCACCGCGAGCACCGCCACCTGCGCATCTCCTTCTGGATAAAACTGGCATTCATATTCGTCGAGGTTGGACTCGCCATTGCCTTCGGCGTCTTACGAGATCGCGACCACTACAATCCTGCCGCAGTAGTAGAATGGGTCATTGCGCTCATCTACACTTTCTACGTCTGGAGTTTTGCGATCGATTTCATACCCGCGGTTACGATGAAGAACGGTTTCAAGTCCAAAGAGACAGAGATCGAGAGCGCGACTGCGATGGAGGAGGAGAGTAGGAATCGAGGATATCCGGGTGGGATGCAGCAGGAGCGACACGCTTATGCTAATGGGAATGCAGTGGGTAATGGGTATGCGGATGGGGTTAATGATGTGAATGGATATAAGCCAGAGCCGGTGGCGCCTTCGAGGAACTTCTAAGGAGGAAGAGCAACTTTTTACAAAGGAGTGGAGTCGTATCGGGAAAGGAATGGAGGACCCACGATCAGTTATGGCCTATCGATTGGCTTCCCTTCGTCAATGCCAGCTTCCCCGACGTCTCCGAATCACACTTCCATTTCTGACTACATTATCCGATTATCCTCGTTTTTTTATCTGCACGGAGCCTAACAATATTAATGACTACTTTTGTGAACAATCATACGATGGAATCCTTGGGCCTTTGCCATACCCACGGAGTTTGGAGGGCAGGTTCGCTAGACTGTACATAGAAAACACGGGAATGACACTTCCAATCAACAACACCCCCTTTTTCCATTCTCCTATCTTCACATTCTTTATTTTCCGCGTTCCAAAATTTTATTTACCCCGCCGGACTTCGCTTTTTAAATCAAGGGCCAGTTAATCGAGTATTTCTTGCTCCTTATGGTATCCGAAACCGCAACTCCCTATTCGGTTATGGATCAGGGGTACAGCAAGTCAGTCGCGAATCTGGGCCACACAAGATCCTTAGATTTGAACCATTCCATCCTAAGGTCATTCGTTCTCCCCTATCAGGCAGATGGATTTCAGGGGAAAAAAAAATATAAATTTTCGATCCCTGAGATGATTGGGTTGATCGGTTCAACATCCTACATGCTCCCTGCGGAACAGCTTCTGCCAAGTGTAAAGCAATCTAAAACTACCCCGCACTACCCCAGTTTGACGATACGTCCGAACAGGATCCAGCTATCTTTGATGGACAGGGCTCGAGATGAGTCACGAGGACGCAGTTGGATCACTTCTGATAACCTTCTGGCTCTCATCCTCTTTCAACTGACACATGAACTCCAGTAAACCTCCAGCTCTTTACAAGACCTCCCAACCCGACAGACAATTCGCATCTCCCTTCATCCCTACCCTTCAATACAAACCCAAATCTACATCCACGTCTCCCCATCTCCCCATTCCATCAAAACAAATACCCGCTATACCCCAAAGTAAAACACTCCCCCATCCCTCGCCGGTCTCCTCTCTCTAACGCACACCTTATTCCCGGCGCCCGCACCCGTACCCACCATCATCCCCTTCTCAAGCGGCGGAGACAGTGCCACATCTCCCGGAACGGCTGCGGGCAGCGCTTCCGGAGGTGATGGTGTAGAGACATCTGTCGGAGCTTCGGAGAGCGCGTCTGGTGGAGGTAATATCGGCTCCCGCGATGCTAGGGATTTGGAGGCGCTGTCGAGATTGAAGGGTTTTAGGGCCTAGGATTAGGATTGGGAAGTGAATGGAATGGAATGGGATGAAACGGAGGTACGGTTAGTGAGTATGTGACGGAGATTTTGATCGAGATTCCGGATGGGGAGTGCTGCGCAGCAAGTGAGTTGGGATATTTTATTGCTGCCAGGTACTTGAGTTGTTTGAGATTTGTTGGAAGAGGATTTCGGAAAGATGGTACCTGTGTATACCTCGTTGCGTGGTTGCGATACGAGGTGAAATATTGATGTTGTAGAGGGATATGAGAGACTGGGTCTTTGGGAAGGGCTGGAGAGGTGCGGAAGAGATAGGCAAGGGACGAGGGGAGAAAGAGTCTGGAGTCTGAGAGGTGGATGGCGGGGAAAGCCGAATGGGGGGATTCGGAACCGCGGAGTTGTTCGCGAGGTACAGGTTTGAGATTTCTCAGCAATAAATTATCCTCATTGATCACAATTCATTCTTGCATGGTCATTCATTAAAGGGGCAATGAGGATTGTACTTCCATTGGTATCAAAATGCCGCTGTCGATGAAATAGTACTCTCGCTCCAGTAAAAAGAGCTAAGAAACAAACTCCGCCTCAATAACCTCCAAAATCGTAGATTTATAATATCACTTGTAAATTCAACGACAGTGAGACCTCTAGAAACGACCCCACGATTGCTGCGCAGTTTTATATTGTCTTCGCCCCCATGATCACCAAGAGTGGAGGTTAAAGGGTGTGGAAGCCAGTGGCATTTGAGATGCCCAATCCTCTCAGTCATCTGGTCTCTAATAGATACCATCGACACGCATTTCAAGCCCCCATTTACTTGGCCGCTCACTCAACCAACACATGTCCACTGGTCAGACGACGTTGGATTTAAAACCGCGAAGCTAAAAGCGGAAGGCTTCTGTCCTTTCCTATCGCCGATGACTTTTCCGCGCCATCTGCAGCAAGTGAATTGAGGCTGTGCAATCCTTGGCACTTGGCAATGGCTCCATGATCCGCGTAACCCCAAGATGATGACGACGAAAACGTGAAGGCTTCACAATTGCCACAAAGAGGCTCTTTATATTATCCCCGAGGGGTGCGATTTCAATTCGCATTATTGAAAGGTCAAGGAACGGATATTTTCGGCAGCAGCGCCACAGGTGACGAAACAAAGCGACGCGGCAAAGGATCCTGGACGTTGCACTGAGCAAACAAACGACGACGGCAGCAATCTCACGCGGCAAGGAGCGTTTCGGCGTCAACTATTTGTGGCACAGCAATTCACGTTCATTTGTTTGCTTCTCAACAATCTCCTCTTCCAGCACCTACTTTTGCACGAACCTCAAATTCCATCAACACCGCAAAGATGAAGGCAATGAAGAGCATGAACATGAACCGCATGCTAGGCTCCCTGAAGCGCAAGCGTGAGTTTAACCGCGACGCCGGAAACAAGGAGTTCCCCACTGATCGTACTTTTAATGATAGCACGAGATGCGAATTCTGAAGATGGATCGACGGGAGATTCGCAGCTTGATACGCCAGAAGCTAATGCGGCGCGCAATGTGGTATGTCTACATCAATCTGGGATGTTTAGGGGAGATGAAGACAAGGCTGACGTATTTGTGCAGCGATTATTCTGCGAATCTGGAGGACCAAATGGCGGAGGAGAGGAGGTCCTATATCTGCCTACGATCGTCGAATCCGCCGAGTCCTCACCAGGCGCCGCGAAAGAATGCGCGGTCGCAATCCGCAAGTTCCTCGGAAAGGATAACTTGAGCAAGCCATACGTGCAATACAACGCCATCATGCTGATCCGGATACTGGCGGACAATCCTGGGAGGACCTTTACGCGGAATGTGGATGCGAAGTTT
This sequence comes from Gamarada debralockiae, assembly GCA_002803225.1. Taxonomy (NCBI): domain Eukaryota; kingdom Fungi; phylum Ascomycota; class Leotiomycetes; order Helotiales; family Hyphodiscaceae; genus Gamarada; species Gamarada debralockiae. The sequence continues at coordinate 31,908 of NXFV01001211.1, read as the reverse complement.
GTGGATGCGATAAAGGAGCTTTTGAGGGTTGGGCGCGATCCGAGTGTTAAGCAGATTTTGATGGAGACGCTGGATACGTTTCAGAGGGAAAAGGCGGAGGATGAGGGGTTGGTGAAACTGAATGAGATGTGGAAGAAGGAGCATGAGAGGATGGTTAAGATACACGTATTTTCTCTCTATCCCCTTTCTGAACATAAGCTAATACAGAGAATAGGGACCTACAGGACCACCCACCATGAACGCACCTCCCTTCGACCCTCACTCACAAAATTACTTCGCACGCAACCACCACACAAAGCGTCTCCCCAACCCCCAAGAACTAGCCTCTCGAATCGAAGAAGCAAGAACCTCAGCGAAGCTCCTCTCCCAGCTCATCCAATCCACCCCTCCCTCCGAAGTATTAGCCTCAGATCTCATCAAAGAGTTCGCAGACCGCTGCCAGTCCGCCTCGAGATCCGTACAAGCATACATGGTCTCCGAGAATCCATCCCCGGATAATGATACAATGGAGACGTTGATCGAGACGAATGAGCAGCTAGGTAAGGCAATGAACCAGCATCAACGCGCTGTACTGGGTGCGAGAAAGGCAGCTGGCTTGGGCACGGGAACACCGACACCCCCTCCTGGAAGAGACAGTGCATTCGCGCCTCCACCGCCAAGAACAGAATCCGGATTTGCACCACCCCCTGGTCCCCCGCCTTCCCAGGCAAATAAACCCGCACCCATCATCACCTCCGCTCCCGTTCCCACACGAAAAGCCGTCTCTTCTAAGAAAGCCCCCCAAATCCCACCACCAGGCGACTACGCGCCCAATCTCTCCGACGATGAAGACGAGGCCGCGAACCCCTTCAGCGATCCCGCTCCCCAAGAACGTCCCAACGTAGTTCGACCGCCGTTCCCGGAAGATAGACCACCAGTAGCAACTGGTCAATTCAATGATAGACTAGGTATCGAACCATATCATCCTGGTTTCAGGGAGACGCAGAGTTATATTGGTAGACAGGATAGTAGTCTAGGCAAGGTGACGATGCATGCTGGAGCTCACAATCTGGAACATGATGAGGCTGAGGAAGAAGAAGATAATGGACGGAGTGGGTATGGCGCTGCGGCTGGAGCGAAGGCGCCTGTTTATCGGTATTAAAGAGCTTTGCTTTGAGTGAGAAATGGAGGCTGGCATGGGCTTTTGGCGAGGGTTTTTTTGGTGGAGATAGATACTTTGCTTGCGGACTCTTGAGGCACGAGAGATGATTGAGAGTGGGTTTTGGTAGGGAGAACAGCACTTTGATACCAATTCAGTCATAGTCTTTAGCCTCACGGCGCCTTTGATCTCTAGGAAATTGACTGCTCTGATTGTGATTGTCTGACCATTTGCCATGGGCAGATGGTTGCTGGAATTCGGCGAGTGCCTTCAAAAATATCTGATTTCCTATTATCCTGCCTTCAAATTGTATGTACAAGTCATCATTTGTCGCTTTTTCCACGGCTGGATCTCTTCTACCTCATCCAAGTCTCCGTCCCCGTCCTCGCTAATTTGACAGTACTTCCTCCTCGGATTCAAGATGTCTATCATTATGTCCGCCTTGGTTTGCAGAACGCTCTTTAGCTTGTCAGCAAGGGCTGCTGGGTCTTTGTAGAGCCCTTGCATGGCATAAGACTCTGTGAGTTGCTCTTGCGCCCAGACTGTGTGTTTATAACCTCGCCCATAAATTTCCGAATAACTTCTGAACGACTGTTCATAAAGATTCGCCGCTTCGGTCCAGCAGCCTAACTCACCCATAACATCCGCAAGATCCTCAATAACACCGCAAATATCTGAATGTGTTGGGCCTAGGACCTGTCTAGATCTCTCTAAGATCCTCCTGAAGAAGAGTTCACTCTCCTCAAGCTGCCCACTCCGTTTCAGTGTCTTGGCAAGCCAATACATCCCATACAGTGCCAGTGGGTGCTCCACTCTATACGTGGATGTTGACCATCTCAGTGCATCCTTCAACAAACTGCAGCTCTCTGGATGCCGGCCCTGCTTCCCTAGTACCTCACCGAGGTTCAACTTACAGCAACACAAATCCTCGTCGAAATCCCCTGTAGCTTGGCTGATGATCTGTACTGTATTGCGGAGAAGCTGTTCGCTCCGTGATTGATCTCGATAGCTCATCGTGTTGCCCAGATTCCTCATTGCTCGAAACGTCATTTCGTGTCTCTGTCCGAATTCATTCAGAGTAATCTGCAAGACCTCCCTCTCTAGCATTTCAGCCTGCTCATCCTCGCCAAGAAAATACTGAACGACCGCCAGAAGACCCTTAGAACGAAGTGCCAAATCATCCCAGGGCTTAAAAAGTTTCTGTATTCTTAGATCTAAATCCTGATGCAGAGTCGCTGCCTCAGAATAGCTTCCTTGTCGGAGTTTTGTATTAATGATGTCAAGATAGTTGCCCAACGTCTTCCGGTCGTAGGGACCGAGTGTATCTTGTCTGGCGAGTGCAAGACGGTGATATAGAGATTCTGCAGGCCCGTATTTACCATCGTCACAGTAAAGGTCCGCGAGCCGTTGCATCTCGGCGACGAGCCCGGCGTTATACCGTTTATCTGGTATTTGGATCGACTCTAACTTGCGTAGCCGTTCTTCACTCTTCATGATTTGCAGCCGGAGTGTTTTTTTGGGGGATATTTTGAGGTAAGTCCCATTTCGGGCCTTGCGCACTTTTGCAGTCATTGGGAATGGATATATCTCCTTCAGAGGAGTCCAGGGCTTCTCAATCTGGGCAAGAAGCCATTTGCAGATGAAGAGTTCAGGCAAATTCGACAATCGTCGACGTTGTTTCGATGATAGAACCACTGCACTCGAGCCTTCCGCCTCCAAATCTTCATTATCGCCGGCTGGCCTCTTGACAAGGTCACTCCACTGGTCCTGGGCGATGAATTGTGGATCCCTTGGTGGGAGACGAAAGGGCGGCGGAATCGGATACTCATCATCGATCTTGAGAGCAGAGTAGAAGCCTCTAAGGTTTGGTGATCCCGGTATATTTGCCATGTCCCAAATTGTTTTGCGTTGCTTGTCAGCATCTGGTGATGGAATAGAGATCTCGAGGATCTCTCTTAGAGGTGATAATGCTCGTTCAGGTGGTCTTTGATCTGCGGCTCTCGAAGTCGATACTGCTTTAGCCTTCCCATTCCGCCCAACAGGTTTCGCAAGTGATCCCGATAACTTTTCCTCTCTTTCCCATCGCTCGATCTTTCCAGGATTGAGCTTCAGAGACGTGTCCTTGAGCCCTTCCACATCACCGTCGTTGTGGAGTTCTTCAAGGATGAAGGCCCGCTGGCTCCGAGTGGCGTTCTTTCTCAATGCCCATTTCTTGATCTTATCGTCGAATTGCTTCTTCCTACAATGCGTCAGATCATCTTCAAACACATCATTGCGTGGCTTGATTGTAAGGGATGGTACTACCTACGTTGGCGTGAAATTATGATTCGTCTGTAGGACTACCGCGACTTCTTTGAAAGTTTTACCTTCGTCGATGTATAGGTGCTGAATAATGGGCTTCAACTCCTCCCATTCCCTGGGAGAGAGCTGCAATCTCTTTGAACCAGTTGGCCAGACTGGCGCATTCATTGGGAGAGGGGTAGAGAAGTTTGGGATGGCGTGCGATGCGGTGCTGAATGACGAGGCTGAGGCTGTCGCGTCCATTGCTTCCATGTTCTCCATGATCGAAAAGTTTTCGTGTGAAGTTGCCAATTCCAATCAGTCAACAAGTGGCTGAGATTTGCATCAGTGGTTTCAAGAACGAAAAATAGATGATGTGTAGAATAAACGGACTGAGGAGAAGAGAGAGCATCGTCCTGGATCTCAAAGCCCAACGGTCGATATGTTAGTCAAGTGATCCTATACGCTGTGCTAGCGATTGGCTCACAGCAAAAGCACCTTGCATGAGCCTGCAGCTTGACATGATCTAGTGGTGAGGCTGAAGCCGTCGAATCACAGCCCGGTCAAGAAGTGCTTTGCATAAGCGAAAGCCACAGCTCTTAAGTTCTTGTGCGGCTTTCCGTATCTTCGATTTGAAACAGACGAAACAGACGCTAGTCGAGCCAATGCAGGTACAATTGTCAGGGTTACGTGGGTAGCCCCCAGGGGGCATCAGAGTATTGACCTTGTCATTGGATGTTAAAAGTACAATGCATATGCAGGCTCTGACATCTCGCATGCTGGTGAGATGGTCGGGATCACACGAGGAGCTCTACCTCGAGATCCAACCTTCCGGGAAATAGGTTACGACTGCTCATTGGAGTATATCAAAAGCTCCTTGCATATTCTCGAATTGCTGTACATCGGCCATGGCTTTTCAGAAAGTGGCAAAGAGGCTCCTGGCACGCCACTTTTCACACCGATACGTCAAGTGACAGCCATATTCAGGGAACAGTATTGAGTTTCTCAAGTTCAAATGTGCCTTGCATATACAGCTTGAATTACTGGTTTTCTACTGGTTCAAGGAAAGAATACGTCAAATGAGGACAAACCTCAATCTCCAATTCCGCGCAGCCTCTAAGTTGGGCGCCGAGATTCACACTCGGCCTAGAAGCCTTCTGATTCAAGCGGGATAATACTCTTCCAACGAAGGAACCCTCAAAAGTGCGCTGCATAATATCTCCTTCCGGGAGAAAAAGATCCTCGCAAAGCGATGAATTAGGGTGATGTATACGAGGATATATCTATAGCGGCCTCCCACACACCGGATTGCTCCATTCTTAAGTTCTCTCCCAGTCATCCACAAGGATCAAGCCTTCATACCAGAGCCTCGGAATTGTGACTATTTCGTTCTTGCACGGGCCTCTCATACTCCATCACTTCCAGACAAGATGTCTCCCAATTCCGACTCCAAGACATCTTCATCTGCCAAAAATTCTCGCAACTCTACGTTCAATTCGGTAAGGGATTCCCATACCCATATACCCACTTATCCCATATTCTCCTCTGTCCATGTTTCCTCCCAGACAGTTTTGTTGCGTGTTCTAATTTCTTCTCCTCAGCAAACTTCAGCAAAATACATTCCGCAATATATACCCGTCTCCCGCAGCTGGCCAGTTAGCTCTACAACTTCTCACTCTCACGCAACATCTACCTCACACACCACCAGCACTCAGCAAGGCATGACGCCGATGCAGCGCTGGGAGAATGAAAGCCTGAACCAAAGCTATTGGACGAATGTTGTAGAGTTTGAAACTTTATACAGAACGGCGGAAGAGACAAATGGACAGGCGGAGAATAGAGATGGGATGGATCAACAGAATTGGAGTATGATTGGGGACGATGAATCGGAGCGTTGCTAGAGCTTCCAGTGCCTGGTCAGTGCAAGGTGAAGCGGGTATATGTTATGTTATTCTCGTAGGGTTGTTTCTGGAAAGCAGCTTTCGCCGGACAAGTGTCCCAACTTTGGCGTTGGCAAATGGGTGGGGAAGGGAATTGTATCTGCCTTGTCGTAGCTTTATACAGTTAATACCTCAAATGGTACAAATGTTCGTTGAAGAAGCCTGATATAATCCCTTGAGACCGGGAGGACTTAAAAGCTACCTTGTGCCCGGAATAACTGTCAGGTGACATATATGCTCGAGCGTTATCTCACGGCATTTACTGTCATTTCTGGGTTATCTGGTCTTTTTATCTCTCAGTATGCATTTATCTATTGGATAACAGGTAATTCGGTATGGGAATGTTCTCATGCCATTTTCCATTTCCGTCTCTGGACCTGAGCAGCTGCTGCTTTAGCCTGAGCTTGGGTGAGCAAGTATAAGCCGAGGATGAGCATTCCTAAGCATTGCCTGAGCACACGCTAAATAAGCTTGAGCAGCTATTTTAGTATCTGCAGGGGCTCGTTTTGGCTCCCTTGAGGCCCGGTTACACTTCCTATTTTGGCTCCGACAAGGTTCCCTCCGAAACCTTTTTTGGATCTATATTTACTTATATATACATGATACTTGTACGCTTAAGCGACTTAGCCTTATTGTTTATTCTACAACGTCTCTTTAACGTCTACGGGGCGATTTTATAGGATTTCGGTAGCACTCAGTTTGCTTTTTACTTTGACTCTCTTAATACTATACTTTACCTGCGGTATTTCTCCTTATTGTTGTCCTGCCTGTAAAAGGCACAGGGCCAAGGTGCTCTGACAACGGGATTTAGTTTACACAGATTAAAGCAAGGGAGGGATAATTGTATCAACTAGATTGACAAAATGGGAGATCGCCGGTGGCAAGCCTGCTAATAGTGATATTATACAGCAGTGATGCCGTGCTAGGGAGGAGTCGCACTAGTGTCCAGTGACACTAGGAGATTTATAGCAAGCTAGGATTGTATTAGTAGAAGCTTTACAAATAAAGGGAGGCGGATTAGCTAATAGACGCTTAACAGCGGTGGGGATTTATGCCATATTAATGCCGTGTTTAAGGAGTTACACTAGAGGGCTAGTAGTATTGAGAGATTTATGTAAATCTTGGCAATACCTTGCTTCAGGGGTTGTCAAGATCTTCGCATTCGCTAAAGTCAGATTACGATGCTCCGAGGATGACCTTTATTTCCCATACCGACGTGTCGCTAGACCTTGTTTCTTTGTGCCGACTTCTTTCTATGCCTGGACACTTTCATCGCTCGACTCGGGGAACAATTCTATCCAGCCGAATGCGAGAAGCGTATTGTATGGCAGCGAATTGTTGCCGTACTCTGTAATGTACAGTACCACAGGCACCCCACGCTGCGTCATGTGTGCCATGGTTGGAATGTGGCTTGCCAGACAACACCACCAACAAACATCAGCATCCACGTTTGTCCGATGACCTAATGCCAACGTGTATAAGAGTAGATAGCGCACCCAGTGTGCGCAACTTTTGATTCCCAGTCTCCTGTATCGAATGCTCGAACATCCTTTCGCCTCCCTTACACTATTTCCCTCCAAAGGCACAATGGCAGCTAAAGCCTTTCCTCCCAAAACCATGAAAGCATGGCAACACACAAGCACCACCGGCGGGCTAGAGAAAAACCTCAAACTCAACCCCTCCGCCTCACTTCCCGTGCCCAAATCCTCCCAACACCTCGTCCAAATCCTCGCCACGGCACTGAATCCCGTGGACTACAAGCCCGCAGAAAGCGCCCTCATGCGTCGTCTTCTATACGCAAAAGTCGCAACTCTAGGTCTTGACTACGCAGGCTGCATTGTAACACCCGCTGCAGGCTCATCTTTGAAAGCAGGGCAGCTGGTTTATGGAATCACAGCCAAGGTGCCTTGGACAGGCGGTGCACTCGATTTTCGCTTGCGGAGAGCGGGATTACGCTGCCGCTTCCTGAGGGCGTGAGTCCCGTTGATGCAGCGAGCATTGGCGTTGCTGGCATCACAGCCTACCAATCCATCGTCCCGCATGTGAAGAAAGGCGACAGTGTTTTCATCAGCGGTGGTTCGGGGGATGCGGTGTGTTTGGGATCCAGATCGCGAAGGCGGTGGGCTGTTACGTGGCGACCTCATGCTCAACGCCGAATGTTGAGTTATGTCGAAGTATTGGCGCGGATGAAGTCGTGGATTATAAAAAGGCAGTGTGGTGGAAGCTTTGAAGGCTAGTGGAGTCAAGTTCGATCATGTGGTTGATAATGTGGGCACTACGATGGATCTGTACTGGAGCTGCCATAAGTTACGAAGCCCGAGGCACAGTATGTGGATGTTGGAGGGGGGCCGGGAGTTGGTTCTGCGATGGAGAGGTTCAAGGCGAAGAGACTTCCGAGTTTCCTGGGAGGTGGCAAGAGGAGTTATTCGGGATTTTGGCCGGAGGAGAAATTGGATGATTTAAAGCCGATTGGGTTGTGGATGAAAGAGGGGAAAGTTAAGGCTGTGATTGATGAGAAGTTCCCGCTTGAGGAAACGCCGAAGGCGTTTGCGAAGTTAAAGACTGGGAGGGTGAGGGGGAAGATCGTGGTTGATGTTGCTTCGGAGACATATAAGACAGTTTGGACGGAGTGATTGTGTGGATAGGAAGGGAAGTTATGTATAGATAGATATTAATGCCAATTTTGCAAGAGAGAGTGTCTTAACCCCTAGACTTCCATGGTGTCCAGCAAGACCATTCAGGTACGCTAGATTGTGTAAGGAATTCCCTGGCTTTGTAGGATTTAATCGCATCTACCATTGCGTTGCGGAGGTTGTTTTTAGGACCAATGTTTGAGTTCATGCCAGCTCAGCTTCAATCAAGCTCCATGCTCCTCTTGTATACGTCCAAATATTCAGAACTCGAAGGCCAACACCTTCAAGCAACTGTCTCCAGTCGGCCTCAGTCCGTTCTCTAGACGCAAATGTTGCAAGCCTGATGATATCCACTGCAGTGCTGATGGGGTCCGCTCCCTCATCAGGAATTGCATTGTCATTGATTAGGAGTTTGCTGTACCCCCTTTTCATCGCCCGGATAATGTTGTTCAATATCTCCTTGCATTTATCCTCAGGCCAGTTATGAAGAATTGATTTCAAGTAATAAGCTTTGGCATCTGAAACTTATCAGTCACGATCTCACAACCATAGAGAATATAAAGTTCTTGCCTTTAATAGGTTGCTCAGTGAAGAAATCATGAGCCATTGGCTCTACCGCAGTAGGAAGATCTGTGACAGAGGCAATGAAATCCGGCAGATCTTGCAGTATCAAACGACCGGGTAGGTTGGGATGCTTCTGATAGAATTCAGCAATATCGTGGTCATTTCCGCCCCCGACATCTACCTAAAGCACATCATCAGGGTGACAATCTGGTCCCAGAACTTCTGCGACTGGCACGCAGCCAGGGTCCATCCATTTGGCTCTGCCGACACGGCACCCGGCTATGTGATTGTGGAAGCGAGTGAGGCGCTCAGGCTCAGCTGAAAACCACTCAAATGCGTGGCCAGCATGATTATGAGCCAGTTGGAATGGGGCGTGTAGAGATTCTATTGGGTTTTGGTACCCGTTGTCTTTAAGAAATTCCGGTACCACTTCCAGAACGGGTATAATGCTGTCATCACTGGTTTGGTTAATATGAGCTGCTGACGTAGACGCAGATTGAGATGAATGTACATATGATAGACTGTATCTCGGTGGGTCGGGTTTGTCAGGGACTCGGAGAACGGAGTGGGAGCATATGCATTCTCACCAGTTTCTCGGATAAACTCCATATAGGCAAGGTGCTTCAATAAGCGGCCTATATAGAATCAGGTAAATTTCTTTTCTGTATTGGAATATAAACTTCACCCAATAATACAGGATCTGCTTTGGTCATTTTCGCAAGTTCATCTAAAGTCTTAGGGCTACCATTGCGCTCGGCCATCTTGTGAAACAACTGCATGTCAAGCCCGATATGGATGACCGTTCGAAGAGTTGACTCAAGCAATTTAACGTTTGAGCTACTTTAGAGAGCCGGATTGTTAGCTCACCTCAGCCCAGTACATTCTCAGAAGCGCTTCCATTGGCGCTTCCAACGCCAGGCTCAATGAACGAGAAGCTGCTATAAGAGCTTTTCTGGTCTTCCCATTCTGTAAATTTGTACTGGTTCCCAACTTAAAAATAAGATTAACAAGCCCGGAGACCTCGTCAAGCTCTGGAAAAGGACTGGGGTGTTCAATGGAGAGCTCCATGATATTGTAGCATATGCCTTGTAGTGAGAGATCTGTGAAGCACTCAGGACGGGGCACAATGGTTAAGATTATGAGCTATTAGTAACAATTGGAAGGCTGAAGTGAGAGTGCGTGGTGTATTTTGATGATTGTGATGCATAAGAGAAGGAGTTGGGAAAGCTCGCCGCAGGCTATTTAAGGTGCTGCAGTGATTACTCAGCACATAAAACATGTCTGGTGTGCTCCTATAACATGCATAATAAATTTTCCCCGTTCGGGAGTGTGGGAGTATGAAGCTTTTCCTTCTTTAGTCAACTGTAGTTATCAGTCATAGCATTTTCGACAGGAAAATATAATTGAAGATTTACGTCAAAAACTACACGACACGAAGCTCTCGAAGGTCAAAAGCTCTGCAAATACATTCTCGGAATTCGACAAATCTTTTCTGAAAGAACGATCAAAGTATTGCATTTCGTAACTTTAACAGAAATTACAAATTAAACCTTAGAAACTAAAGTCCATCAGCGAAGACGAGCTTTTGTCCCGGGCTTATCCAACACAATGTGATGCTTATGCATGCTTGCAACTCCTGCCCTCTCGTAAACGTTCACCTCTCCTTGGCTGAGAGGAGTCACAATCATTGTATAGTACATTTGACCCTTGCCCTGACTCGAGTCTTTGCTCGAACCAACAATGACACACTTGAACGAGCGGTCATCGTTTAGCCTTGGCTCGTCTAGGAATACCTGCCGACTAGAAGGGATGGCTGTAAGATCTCGCACAATAACTTCTAGCTCGAGTGGGGTTTTGATGTCTCCCTTGCCCGGTTTCCAAGGGGAGACGATTTCCTGGTCCCACATGTCCCATTCCACACCTCCGAACGGTGCACCCGTATATCGAATCTCCCCGTTGTAAGCCATCCAAGACCAAGATGGAACCGCTTCCTGCTCTTTCTTGCCGGGAAAGTCGATGCGCTTGAGGCTTGCTTGGACTCGCTGCCATAACAGGCTTCGACGTAGGTGGAGTTCGAAGATGCCGAACTTGCCCTTGGTTTTCAGAACCCTTATCAATCGGTTTTCTAGGCCCCTAATAGCGACGGGGCGGTCCGTGTCCACAGTGAGTGCAAGCTTGGAATAACGCTCGAAGAGTTCCTGGAAGAGCACGATCTGCTCGCCTTTGACGTAGTTTGGCATGGAATAGGGGAAATTGGCGTCACCAAGAAAGGACGCTTTGGAGCTGAAAAAAAAAGCAAGTCAGAGAGCCTCTTAGGAATATCAAAGTTCTTCGTTCTCTTTGAGATCACATACTTGCTCGTCTTCGTTAAAGTCTCACATCGGATACCTTTGCCACATTCCCAATAAGTCTGCTTCTCGGCGAAGTAGATTGTTCGACATGACAGAGCGCGCTCTTGAAAGACCCATCCTCTCTTATTTAACTCGCCTTGCTCCACATCCCCATCGAAGTCGTCGATAGCGTCGCAGAGGTAGTAAAGTGCCCCATCCGCTTTCATCGTCACGCATTGTCTTTCAGGACGTGTCTTAAGAAAGCGTTCTGCTGGCGAGCTGGCGCAAGTGGCAGCAAGAGTGGCGTATGCGGAGCGAAACACTTGTTCCATCAGCTCAGATTCTTTTTTCCAATCTTCCTCATCTTTCTGAATGATACAGAGCGAATCGATCCAGAGGTATTCCACTTTCAGTTCTCGAGCGATAAGAATAGCATCCAGAAACATTGGGGGGAGCTCAGAATCATCGAAGCCATGGCATAACCTGTCGATGTTGTTCTTGTCCGTGCAGACAATCTTGCCCTCAAGTGAATTCGGAGGTGAGCCCCATCGATGAGACAAGGCCAGGTATTTCGTTTCTTTTGCAAGGTTTTCGGTTCCACAGATTAGGCGGGCTCGTTCTGAGACGGTCTTGCCGACATAAATAAGCCTAGTGGGTAGGAAGGGTGCGTCTTGAGAGTGGAGACACTGATGCTTCTGGTCACATTCCCGGATCCATTGATCAAGCACCTCAATGTGTGTCGGGCTACCAGGGTCAGAGAGCTGCGGGAATCCGAGCTGAATGTTTGACTTGAGAGCTTTGGACGCTTCTGTAGGCACTGTCAGACCCGAACTTATAGCATTCTGCTCAAATAAATACTTACTAGGGAGGGTGTATAGAGGGACAATTGGCGGCAGATGTTTATAATTGAATTTCAAGTACGAGCCATCTCTGAAGAAGTGCAACTTATCATCAGGCAGAGTATTCCTGTTCATAAGAGAGTGATATAGGAGCCGACACAGCGCACATTTCGCTGAACCTTGGGCTAACTGGTTCGGCGTATCATGAAAGCTGCATTCCTGAGACCAGAGCGATAAACCACAGCAGCGACCGCACAGCTTTGATGGCGCATGCTGTCCAGGTAACTGGTTAAGGGTTGCTTCGAGTCGCTGTGCTGCATCATGGTCGGGAACATACTCCCATTTATCATCGCGCTAAGGCCCACAAGTTAGAATTACATAAACAACCATTGAAGTATTTTATAGAAAGGAACGCATACTTTCTAGACCAAGAAAACAAATCATAACCCTGTCAGCCATGATTCTCAGTGAAGACAAGTGGTCTTGATCTTAACATACGGGCTGTAGGTTCCGCGTTAGTTGAGAAGGGTGTGTTAAGTTGTCAATTCCGGTAACTCACGAACTATCATAAACAATCAGAAAATGAAAAAAGCGCATTAGCTGACCCTGCTTTGATGGGATTGGTCTGGTCTTGCCTCCTGTGAAGAGGCGTATGTCAGCTACAATACTAGACTCTTATCTTGGTGTCATTATTCAACTTACATACTATCATAAGTAGTTAGAAACACTGGGCCTAAAATAGAGAAGTGTTGTACTCACATCTAAATTCTTGCTCACGGAGCCTGTGCGATGACGCACAGTGAGGGCTGTTTCCTTCTCAGGCCCCTTGCATAGCTCCTTCTCCAGCCTGTCCTGGTGATTGAGCCATTGAATAGTACCTTTTTCCACGTCCTGAATTATTTTGTCGAGCTTTTTAGATACTTCTGAAGCATATGCCCGCTCTTTATCCCCACTATGAGTAGATTGTGCGGGCTGAGAAGCTTTACTTAAGTCGGTTGCCGTCGCCCCCACCAACCTGAGTTTGGGAGTGGCACCCATGTGCTCCCTAGAGGCAGCCGCTGCTTGATGATTAGCAACAGTTTTTTTAGAAGGAGATGTTAAATTTTTAGAGTCGGGGTTCGCAGTGACGATAGGGTGAAGTAACCGCTTCTCAATAAGGGAAATTAAGCGGCCAATGGCGGTCTCCCCCAAGCCTGTTTCTACACACCGGGGGTCTTGCTTTATGTGCTCGATCCACTTCGTGACCGCAGGATTGACCACGGGAGTTCTGCTCCGATCAACTGTGAGAGTTTCGGGGCTAATGATAATGTAGAATCTTGCACCAATCTTGTCCCCGTAGCGATCTCGCTCCTCGCCAAAGCGATCTAGCTCTTCTGCGCCATAAAGCAGCCAAATGATGAACTCCAGATATAGGCAGCCGAGAGACCATATATCGTATCGGCGTGTAGTAGCCTGATCCGGAAAGAGCTCCGCCTCTGGTGCGGCGTAGGCCACAGTTTCTCCCGCCGCCATTTTCGTTTTGGAGCGAAGTTGCGTTGACTTGTCATGGATCCGTGACAGACCCACGTCAGAAATGACAAGAACACACGAGGTCAAGTCCTCTACGGCTGTTGAGCCGGACACTTTGAAGCAGAGGACATTCTCGGGTTTCAAGTCTCCATGGCGACATGCTTCCTCCCTTTCGTGATGCAAGGTCTTGATAGCATCAGCCAAACCGCGAAGCTGTTCGAACACCCAAGTCATGTGACTCTTTTCGTAGATTGACGGCTTTGTCTGCTTCCAGAACTTGCGAAGATTACCCTGCTCGGCAAATGGAAAGACGAAATAGAGACCTTCTATTTGTCCAGATTTCATCTTGTAGAATGCAGTGGCCTTGATCAAGTGTTGGGTGTCAAATTCTCGGAGAATATCTAGTGTCTGGTACTCAGCTCCGATGAAAGATTCGGAATCTTCCTTCTTCAACCCGGTGGGTAGCAGAAGCTTGACAGCCACACATGGATGTTTCTCCCCATTGATCGATTTGGTCGCAAGTTCCTAGTAAATTATCAGTAGCTCGGATCAGATTAGACGCTTTGAAACCGTGAACTGATAAACCAGAAGTTGGTCGGCAAAAAGTAAAGGTGTTTGCTTGGATACTTACAAGCCCATTTGACTGGACAGCAATATAGTCACTATGGACTACAGCTCTATAAACGATGCTGAACTCGGTGCGATTGATCTCGAGGAGTGGTCCAAGGAAAGGTAGCTGGCACCCGGGATCGAAGGCGGGACATTCAAAAGGTCTCCAGCGCAACTCAGGAACAAAAAACTGCCATTGATAGGTGGCGAAAAGATCCGTCGCATCTTTAAACCTCAGTTGGGAACCGAATTCGAGCTTTACCGGCGGATCTCCTTTGGTGGACTCGATGGACTGATTGTCCTCCAATAGCTTGACAGGGAACATCACGTCGCCCATGCCTTTGTCACAAAATCGATCAATCAATTTAATCTTTTCCGCGTAGACGAGCATTGCAAACAGCTGTGACGCTTGATCACGAACGAAGGCAGTTAAGCATGGAGTGCTGTTCTTCCACCCATTGTCCTTTCTGGCCTCTTCAATGGCTGCCTCAACGTTCTGAATCTTCAGCAGTTCCTTGACATATGTACACCAAACCCATGGGGGATCACGAATCCGCAAATGTTTTTCGACCGGTTCGTAGATTGCGTTGGACAAATCGTCCATTTTTTTTCTGGTGAATGAGCGTTTAGGACCAGTTCGCACTTCTCTTGCAGAAGCTGTTTTGACCCAGGACGACAACTCAAAGTTGATGGGTAATGAACTACTCCTCTTTGGCTTCTTAATAATGTCTTGTCTGGGTCTGCCAAAGTCGGAAGGAAACGATTTCACAGGATACAAGCGAGGCACCGGGGTCCTGTCTGCCGAGGTGCTTGAGTCCACCTGGGGAGGGGCAAGCGATACCTGTGATGTACTATGAGATCCGCAAGATAGGAAGGATAGAAGCCACATAGCAACGCGAATAGTTCTAGGGTCATCAAGCTTTGTTATGTAGGCATTAGGACTTTGCAACCCTCGAGAGATGTGCAAACAGCGGGCGCTCAGGAATTACTTGTCCGACTGTCTGACAGACACTGGAGATGCGCAATATTCCGATATCATTTAAACTGCAAAGCAGCCTCTCTCTGAGCGCTCGAGACTAGTTGGCCGGAGCCTCAACCAGCAGGAGACTCGTGGGTATCGTATTTGTTGACCGAGTAGCTAGTGCATGCGGGATGTTAGACAGAATATGCAGCCACCATTCGATGCGGCAAGAGCGTGACGTGGCCACAGCTTACAGGCTCTATTCCACTTTCGGCTTGAATACCACGATAAGTACTGCTTATCTTAATCAGCAAATCCACGCGAATCAAGCCTCCTTCTATGCAGTGGCCCCCTCCGGTAGACGCCGCAAACTTCCAACCCAAAGATCATTGGTCTGATCTTTCTTATATTAAAGAGGGGTTTCTCTACTAATAGCGGGCAACGGAACTCAAGCGACATCGGACCGTCTTTAAACACAAGTAGCCTAATCTCACCTAAAGGCCTTCGAAGATTACATCCCTCGTTATGCTCAGCTGCTCTGGAAATTAGTTTTAGTGGGGAATCGATCTTTTTCCTCAAAGAAATATATATCCTACGAACATCTAATACCATTATTTCGGGTAAAAATCACGATGGCAGCATGATAACACGATATGCGCGACCTATCCTCATCCCTCTACACGGTGTTTACGATTTCTGCCTTGCGAAGGTTACAAGTTTTGTGTCACTACAGAATTTTCCCTATTACATCTCCATAGAGTTAACTGCGTTCAGTACAATTGGGATGTAAGAGAAAACTACCTCAATAGAAGAAGTGTCTACCGAGAGGGCAACCTTCTGGGAATGTGTTCTCATGGAAAGGTGCAGGCTTGCCTTACAACTCGAGGTAATGAGAATATCTCCAAAAATTCACCTCTGCCCTCGTAATTGCGTAATCCGGTCACCACAGTATCTGCACTGGGAAAGAATACACCTTGAGAAGGTGGTGTCGTGCTTCTACTGCATGGTTGGCCAGTGAGCAGATGGCTGCACATGCAGTCACCAAAGGGAGCCCGTGGTTGTTACAAAGCCGGAATGGGACACCGAATGTGACCTATAAGCAGGGTTATCTGCAGGTGCGTCTCTCCCATCGACCCTGGTCAGTTTCGGTCTTTCTAATCTCCATATCCGCATTGTTCCGGCAAGGTTGGTGCAGCGCTCCTAGACTAAGTTTGAAGCACGCTTTTGAGCTGGTTTCGCAACATTCTACAAGTCATGACACTGCAATTCGTCTCAATCGCCCTCGCTTTACCCCGGTATTTTCTGGATTTATTATCGCAAGTGGTAGCAATGGCCATGCGATCGCTTGACGAACAGTTGGAGGAGGATGGGATTCGCAAGTCCAGCATTGACAACTGCGAGTTCGTGCCACTCGACTATTTAGAGAGGATCATCAACAAGGAAAATATCAAAATTGAACTAGGAATTAAAGACGGAGCTTGCACTAATGCCAGAAAGCCGTCCGATCTACCAGACAGGATAACAAAGGAAGCCAAGAAGATTTTTGGTGCTCTCGTTCTCATGGGCAAGGCTGACAAAATCGAAGGCCTGCTTGACGAGGGCCTCACGGATGAGCATCTCCCACTTTCTCGTGATCCAAAGTATGATGCTGTCCTGTCACGCGATGGAGCAACCTTATTTCAGTTTGGTCGCTTAGGCCGCCAAACGATCACAGAATTCATTAAACGTAAACAGTGGTTATTCTTGGCGCCGATTCTCGACACTAATGGCGAACTTATCGAAGTCAACTACGAGTGTGCTTTGCCATTCACAGACTCGGAAGTGGAAGGACACGGGGCAGCTGGAATTGTCCACAGGGCTAAAATAGATGAAGGGCATCAGCGAGGATTTGAAGTAAGTGCGTTGAGCTACGAACCCAATTTACAGAACACTGAAGTCTTCAGGCGGAGACAGTCGATTATCAGGTTGCTATAAAGGAATTCCATCACAAGAGCGAGTTCGTCAAGGAGAATGAGATCCTGCAGAAAATCAAAGGTCTCCAGCATCGCCATATCATTCGGCATTTAACCAGTATTGACAAGGGCATGAAAGGGTGGTACATACTCTTTCCATGGGCAGCTGGCGGAAACCTTCAGGATTACTGGGAGGCCTCGGAACAAGAGCCTTCTCGGAACCTTGTTTTGTGGTCTTTGAAGCAGATGTTGGGCCTTACTCAAGCTCTTCACAAACTCCACGAGCAATTCCAATGTCGCCACGGCGACCTCAAGCCTGGCAATATTCTCTGCGTCCAGGAAAAAGAAGAAACTATCCTGAAAATTGCTGATTTCGGGATATCGAAAATTCATCATGCGCAGACCACCTACAGAAAAACGGCGACAGCCACTGTCTTCCTCACACCTTCGTATCAAGGCCCAGAGGTAGAATTTGAGAAGATCGACAAGACGGATCAACGTCCGAGGTCCCGCAAGTACGATATCTGGTCAATGGGTTGCGTCTTCCTGGAATTTGCAATATGGCTCTTGCACGGTCCCGAGGCCATTGAAGGATTTGCTAATGCGAAAGGAACTGGCAAGTCGTCGACCAACCCCTCCACACCACTGTACGAGGTCACCGACAAAGCTGCTAAAACTGCCAGAGTTCACCAGCTTGTATCCTGGACAATTGAGGGACTTGAAACTAATCCGCAGTGCAAGAAAGGGACTGCACTGGCGGCCCTTCTTGATCTCATCAAGAATCAAATGCTGCAACCCGAAGTAGAAAAACGCCCAGCTGCTGGGAGTGTTTGCTCGGAACTTGAGGCCATAATCCAGGAAGCACAGAAAGACCCATCGTATCTCCTCCCATCCTGCGATGCAAATGGCATACCGTCGCTTGATTTCGACAGCTTCCAATCCGGAACATATCAGAACAACAGAACTTCAAAACTTCCTTCAACCTCGGTAACGGTGAGACAGCAGCAATAGCCCTGTGCAATGGCACATTTTACTTAGCCCATTACCTTTATTCAATGTGTGACTTTTAGTGTCTGTATTTTATTCCTGTTTTCTACTTTCTTTCTGTTGGTTCCATTATCGAAAGGGTGGTCACATGATTGTCACATGACATGTAACTAGTCCTGATTAGGTAGTTCAAGCGAAGGCAGGGCTGAAGCTCTTATAGCTTCAACCCTCCCTTTCCACCTAATCAACAAGAACAACTACTTATCCAACGCAATAGCATACTACGTATCAACGTGATACGCAGTCTGCCACGCGTTGGGAGTGGGTGTTCCGACAATTCTTTATAAGATCAAATTTGCACCTGCAAGCTCTACTAGAGCTAATTAAAGAGGCAATATCCCTACACCTCCTAGCGTTGAGACTCGTTTTGGCTCCTAGTCTAGAACACAGAGGGCAAACAGATATGCAGAACCAGGGTGCAGAAGCAGGGTGTAGAGCCAGGATGCAGAACCAGGATGCAGAACTTGGGAATAGGCCCTTACTGGTTTAATGTGCTGCGTAAGAATTTAAAGTTCCACGCCGTGAGATTAGCAAGCGCACACGTGATCCATAACAGGAACAATACGGAAAAGAGTTAGATCAGGTAGAAAGCACTAATATAATGGCTATAACGAAATATTCTTAAGTTACCGAGAAAGAAACTAAGGGCTTCCTGACATTGTCCTCTTAGTTAACACCTACTTTACTTTTTAGTGTCAAGTTTCTTTAACTTTACGAACTTGAGGCCTTTAAGCTTACGAGGAATTTGAAATTTGAAGTCCTAGCGACAGCTATGCTTAGTTTAGCCTTTTTACAAAGCTCGTCTCTACCAGGCACTACTACTTCGACTACGGCTGTCAGGACTCAATTCCTGCAGGGTGAAGCACAAGCAATAAGCAGGTATAGCGACGTCGTCTTCAAGCTTTTCATTCCAATTGAGACAAAAAACTAATCGATACCCCTTCATTCAGGATGCTCCTTCATGTTTTATACCTCAAACCGTCACGCTTGGACCCCGCTGGCGATCCGACCCATGGCCGAACACCAGATCCAACTGTTTCATATTCGCGCACGTCACATATCAAATGTTACAAATATCCTTAATAAAATGGAGCTAACGACCCTTTTAGTCAGATTATTAAATGCTAAAAATATTCTTAGCTAACAATATTCTGACTCTTTTGGTCAGATTATTAAATACTAAAAATATCCTTAATAAAATAGAGCTAACGATGTTCCGACCTTTTGGTTCAGATCATTAAATGCTAAAAATATCTTTAATAAACGGAGCTAATAATGTTCTGACCCTTTTGGTCATATAATCAGCCAAGTTCAAATTAATTTCTGCTTAAATATCCTAGAAGAGTAGGTCTCCCTGTAAAACGCTCCTCGGTTATTATAACGACTAGGCCAAATCTTCTATGAGAGTAGGCATTCCAGGAGGACGCTCCCAGGAAAATATAATAGCGAGGAGTAATCTTCTGGGAGGGCAGTCCCAGGAGAACGCTCCCTTGAGAAACCTCCCAGCAGAAGGCTCCTATGTCAATATAGCGGTGAGGAGAATGCTCCAGAAACCATGGTTCCTAGGTTACTATCGCGACCAGCTCCGCGAATAGCGTAACTATGTTCTCTTAACTGAAAAAATCATTTCACTCCCAGTTTCTCAAATTATACTTCCTTCCCGTGACTAAATCTGATCTCAGATCGAGAAATGTAGCTTGTGGCCTGGGGCGGATGGCCCGCTACACGTCCTAGCGACCCAATGCTAGCATGCCACCTCAATCGACCCCGCTCTGATATGTACTTATCGAAGACGTCGATTCTCCGTCTATTATAGCAACCCATTTGCTACGTCAAAATTCTCTCCTCAGCACCGTATCTTCTAGCTCGATATTCATTTCTGACCTAAACGCGGGTTTATCCCCTTCCTACAGCTCTATCATCTTGAGCTCACATACAAGACGGATCCAAACTACTCAGCATGTCGGCCCCAGAGCCGAAGCTGCACAGAGCGCCAAAATCACGCACGAAACCAAAGCCAAAACCGCAAGATTTGGATACATCATGGTCTATGTATCCAGCATTGCACGATAGTGTCAGCCGCCTGTTAGAGGAGGACGATCTCTCCCTTACTTTCTTCGCAATAGACGAGGGAAAAGGGATCCATTGAAAAATACGATACCAACATCATGGGACGCTTCAAATGCAAGAATAGAGGTTGCTCCCAAGACGGATGGGGGAGCAAAAAGATTGCTATTACGATACGAATGTACCCTGAACAATGATATAATGCCCGAGTGTATCACCAACGCTGCAAAAGTTGTGGAAGCCTCAGTCAACCATCGCTGGATGATTCATACACACAGAGAATTGCATATCGTCTCAAAAAGTGGAGTGGTATAGAGATGGATCGTCCCTCTTTCACCACTCATGAGGCTAAGCGTCCACATGAAAGCGCTTATTGCGAGGGTTGCAAACACGGACATTGCAGCGAGGGCTACGACGTTGCCGCACTAAAAGTCGGTTCGACCTCCTTAGCTCGCTTTGTGAGTGGAGCGAGCTAAAGAGACTGAACTGAATATTATCTTATCCAGAGAAGTAATATATCAGCTGAGATGACCTGAGTGGAGACGAGTTACTCGAATGGGAAGGGGTGGGCTCGAGGATGGAAGCTGTCCCTACAAATTTCTTTGAATGTGGGAACGTGAGATTTTTCGGGATTCTTTTTGGGGATTTCTATATATTTAGCCAGGTCATGCTATTCTGACAAGTTGATTTGGATATTCATCCAACTGGAGACTTCGACATCTGAGGTAATACAAGTGTCGGTGGGGCGGCAGAATAGCAATTTCATTTGAGTAAATTGATAGGGTATCAATGGCATTCATATTCATGGTGAACAAAGGAAAGAAACATGCAAATAATTTGAATGACTTTGGTTATAGAGGTCTTATGAGATATTGCTATTATCCGCCCAAGTCAAGGCCATCTCCACCTACTATCCGGCACCTCCTTTAGTATCGTTGTCATCAACACTATCAACATGATTAAATTCCGAGTTTCGAATCGAGTAAGCCAGACATAGAGGTAAAATATGGTAATGGATGGAAGGTAAAGGAGCTGATTTATGTTCGGTCTTGTCCGGTGTATCTCGCTCAGCAACACTGTCAAGACTTCAAAAGTTCAGAAACACTGTTGATTAATTCTCGAGAAAGGAGATATGAGTAGTAAATAACCATCCCAATCCGGTTAATATCAGAGTTTTATCATCACAAATATTGTATGAAGATAGATATTGTGAAGTGTTCCAGTCTTGCCCAGGCGCTCGCGCTGAAAGCAAAAATAGATAGATCGTAGTATACCTCACACAGCAATTCAGAATATCAGACCTTTTTTAATACCAGGCTCACCAGAAAGTGTCGGAACACCGCTCCCAACGCGTGGCAGACTGCGTATCACGTAGATACGTAATATACTATTATGTTAGATGAGTGGTTATTCTTATTGATTAGGTGGAAAGGGAGGGTTGAAGCTATAAGAGCTTTAGCCCTGCCTTTGCTTGATCTACTTAATTGGGATTAGTTACATACTATGTGACAATCATATGACCACCCCTTCGATAATGGAACTAACAAGAATATTTGTTACTCTTATTTTTCTAAGATTTTAATTAAAATTTTGGAGGCAGACTTTTAATTAGAACACTTGTATATACGGACAAAATGCTCTCTTTATCGCTATTGCAACTGCTTCTAACTGCAGAATTGGCAGAATTGGCAGAAAAGGAAGTTTCAACGACTGCTCCTCCTCCTTTATAATTTGCCACAATAAACCGGCAAATATTCAAAGCTCGACCTAGCAATAATAGCAAAGAAATAAGAGAGTACCAAAATTCGGCCACTTTACCCCTCACTTTGCTCTAAAACAGAGGCAAAGATCCACGTCTTTTACATTAAATGCAATCTCCAGGACGCGTTAATGGAGAGAGGCTGGCAAGGGAGGATTATATGCAAGGGACTTCACGGGTCTCTTAATACTCTTTGTACTAGGATTAAAGTATATGCTGTTTCGGAGCCAAGCGCCATTGATAAGGCTATTAACTGTTTGTGCCGAGTGCTGTGCAAAGCTGGAAGTGTATTATAAAGTTGATCAGGTTAATCGGATCTTTGGTTTTCAAGACAATTATAGGACGTCTAGAGAAATAGTCTTAAGGGTTCTATATAAAGAGATTAAGGAGATCGTTTTTAACAGAGTAATCGTAATAAAAGGGGTGCTCTTAAATGCGGGTACTATTAACACATTTAATATAGATGGCAAATGGAGGAAGTAGTACCTTTGGAACTAGTGAAGGTTAACTTTGGAAAATTAATATATAGACTAGATAATAGATTGGCCTGGTCTTTTGAATGTTTAAAAATTACTTTTCGTTACATTAATAGTGGTATCTCGGCACAACCACAGACAGTACATTTCCGAATGATCTTTAGCTAAATATACTCTTTATATTGAAATAGGGTATTGTCAGGGGAGGACGATTGATGATAGGTTGAGTCACGTAAGGTTATCGGTGGGTGGTCAGAATATAATCGGAGGGTAACAATGTATCTCATTTTATGACTAGAAAAATGATCTCTGCCCTTTCCCCAGGACAGAGAACAGGGTGCTTATATCTATGATGTCAGGCAGGTGATCGTAGGGCGACGTCATATTGCGCGTCATACTTCACATGTAACAATGGCCCAAATGGCCGTGCCCCCGCATGTGACTCCCAACGTCACCTCATGACAGGTATATGTAGACAAGTGGGCGTATGCTACATTCCCCTAGAATATTGAAACAAATCACATAATAATAAGGTATCTTAGTATATTAAAGGGTGGTGTCTTATTGGCGTGCCGTCCTTGTAAGAAGGACTGACTTAAATACATGGCCGCCGGATTGCCCGGAGCGGAAGAACTATGACCCGAGCGTCACTGATTCCCCCATTACATTAATCCTCTCCAATTTAGTTTTTCTATCTCAGTGCTTATAGTATAAGGTTTTGTATATAAAAAAAGTCCTTACAAAGTAGGTAGGAAGATAGAAGATGGGTGAGAAGATAAAAGATGAGTGAGAAGACGGAAGATGTAGAGTTAAGTAAAAGTGACTCGCGGCCTTGCCGAGTCTCTTAGCAAGGTTCTAGTACGGAGGTATTGATATCAAGGCGGAATTTAGACAAGGAGAGCTGAAATTGACGGCAAGAGATGTGCCTCTCCGTTGCAAAAGGTAAAAAGCTTAGAGAGGAAAGAAGCAAAGGCTAACTTTAGATTAGGCAGGGTAAATATTTGGGATCCCTAGCTAGGGGAAAGGGGGCCTTTTCGGGCCCCTCGTTAAAAGTTGATAATTTCTAGTAAGCGTGTGAATAGGGTAAGCAGGCCTGAGCAAACCTGAGCCGAAGCTGAGCCGGCCCTGAGCCGAGCCTGAGCAAAGGCGGCGGTGCTCACGTGAGACATCGGGTTGGGAAGTGCAAACATTCCCGTCTTGTAACAGATACTTCTGTCTCTTACTGTGATACACATCACTATTTTATCATAAGTCCTATTTGTCTTTGACTTGTAACAATCAAATTTTAATCCTCTTGTACGGTCCTTACCTCGTCGTGTTCCTCTCATCCCTCTTCCTCCTCTCTAATCACCAGAATTAGAAATGACTAGCACGTCAGAAATACTCAAGATAAAGGACAACGCCCGAAGTATCGGCGCAGCTCTCGAAGTTCTAGGTCGGGCCAAACTGGAGTTCCGGTTTGGCCACATCTAAGGATTTACGCTTAAAAAGAAGATTTGACATAACGGGCACTTCCTCTTTGGCGTCTTTAATGCAGCCAGGAAGGCACATCTCCTTCTGTTATTTTTCTTCCTGGGGCGGAGCATCATTTAAATACGCCAAGGAGTAGATTGTCTCACTAAAATTCAGTGATCCGGGCCTTAGCTGCCTTGATATATTAGATACTCCTCTGGCATTGGTTGACACCACGAGCTGTGTGCCGGCGTTGGTCAATCAGATCAGGAACAAACCCCTAATGCAAGGTTGAGGCACTGGCGCTCTACCGAGTAAATGGAATAGCTTCTTATTGGGGTTTCCACAAGACCTCAACATGCTCAGCCTGACTCTGGTATTCTCTTTTCACACTCCCAATTTGCATTTTTCCCGCAAACTAGGAGATATGATACTAACTGTCATTACCCCGAATCTGCGGCATTGTTAGTGCATTGATTACAAATTCATCAAGCACTACATTAGCATTAATCAATCAGTTATCTTCAGTCTCTCCTGTTGAGACGTCTGCACTCACTGGAGTCGAGGAACCATCACAACCATCTCTATCATCCCCAATCTCCATTGCCGAGAAGCTAATTGAATCGACATCTCTGTCATCCAAACTCGCTGTATCCAGACTCCATCTGAATCACCAATCGACATCTCAGTCGGGTATTCATCCAACGTCGCTGCGGTCTTGACATCTGTCAAAATATTGAACAACATCTAACCAAGCAATTGCTTGGCATGTCTTCTATTCGGAGAAATGACCAAGTTTCAAATGATCATATTTCGAGCTGATACCTTCACCGGCACCCTCACTGGAAAAGAGGGAGTGAACGTGACATCTGAATCAGCTGTGGCAATGGGGTCGACTTCGTCAATTCTAACAATTACATGTTGTATGTTTCTTTTCGAAGCTAATTCTGGAAACTACATGTGACTAACTGAGGCCCATTAGTACAACACCTGCGATATATGGCATTCAAATCGTTGTATGCGACAAATGCATGCGGCGGCCCAACGTTCAACTATACAACTCTTGTGTCTAGTCCCAGTGAGTTATCAACAGGTAGCCAGATGAACTACTGCCTAAGGCACCTCTTTTTGACTCCACACGCCCTGTATTTAGTCGAGGTGTACGCTTAACTATAGTAGAGAAAAGCGGACCTATAGTAGAGAATCACACTAGGGATTTAGCTCCCCTATAGTAGAGAAAACACCACTAGAGCTCACCTATAGTAGAGAATTATACTAGTAGGCGCTATATATAAACTAAGTATATACTACGTATATATTATAATTACAAATATATTAAATATTAAATGTATTTGCCTTTTTATAAATTTAACTTATAATATTATATAATTTAAACACTCTCTTTTCTATTTAACTTTAATTTTACTCAAAAATATTACTTTACTAACTCCTATAGCCCT
Organism: Gamarada debralockiae; assembly: GCA_002803225.1. Taxonomy (NCBI): domain Eukaryota; kingdom Fungi; phylum Ascomycota; class Leotiomycetes; order Helotiales; family Hyphodiscaceae; genus Gamarada; species Gamarada debralockiae. The sequence goes on along the minus strand of NXFV01001211.1, from coordinate 6,892 downwards.
ACTATAATAATAGATGATTAAGTAAGTGAATTTATTTAAAGAAGGCTCCATAGGCTGCGTCGAAAGCTGGTTGGGAATTTGAGCAAGTTGTGCTGAAGACTTGTTGGATTTCGCTAACATTCTGCATCCTTCGTTGAAAACTTTTGAGCCAGTTTGCAGCGATACATCCTCGAAGACCGCACGAGAGAACCGATTACAGGATAGAAAAGAGATAATTGCAGGCTATCACGACTTTTGTAGTTGCCCTACGTTTCACATGTGTATTTCATATTTTCTTTTCCTCAGTTTAGTATTTTCGCAAGATATAACACCTCCGTGAGACCTTGTTCGTCGAGCTATCGCGTGCCACAGCCAGTCCGCAGCCGATCATCCCTTATACAGTGACTTGACCCTGAGAATCACCCCGGCCTCAGGGTCCGCCTGCGCCTGCGCCTGAGCTTCAGCCTCCGCCTCCTGCGCTTCTTCTGCAGCCTAGGTCTGCCTCGTACTGCTCCGCCGCTATCTCATCGAAGTGGTCGTTAAAATAACCCATCTTGATAGTAGATAAGCTCCCTCGATACTTTGTGTGTTTTGTTCGGACCGTTGTGTGTGAACAGGTGTGTTCATGCTCACATCTCGGCCAATATGACGCGACTAAGAGGGATGATCGGCGTCGCGACGGTCAAGAGGATCGAATCCAGAGTTGGCCTGTGCTTCTCGCAAGAGACCCTTACTTTAGTGATAACAATACTTCCACAAAACTTGGCCGAATTAGCTCAAACTTGATTTTGGTATTCTTAAGAAGTCAAACAGTCTTTCTATCAATTTTTGGAAATTTTAATTGGGGTTTGTAGTTATTCTTTTGAGTCTGAAAGTAGGGTGTTGTTTTGGTGGGCGCGGGCCAATATCAGCCACTTTTACGGATATGCAGAGGTCGCATAGCGGGACCAAGTGAGGGGGAGTTGGGAAAAGATCGAAGAGGACGATGGTGGAGGATGGCCTAATTTTTCTCGGTTCCCGGTGGCAATAGCCGATTATCGGCTTACATTGTGACCCTCCCATATGATACTTGGCCGCATATTCCAGCGCAGTGTGGGGAAAGGGTGCGGCCCAGCTTCACCAAATCCGGCCTCTCGACCTGCAGAGTATGCCCCGTTCACAAGAACGACCTCGAGCGATATAGCTATCGGGAAAAGGGCTAAAGTCACGCTTGACTCACGGCCACGCGACAGAGGCGTTGGTCAATGATCTGCTTTCAACGACAGCGGAAATCGCTGAGTAATTATTATGGATATCGATCTTGCCTTGCGGATACCTTTTTTGCCAGCGACTAAACTCGTAAGTGAGCCTGGTTCCGTCCTTTGGTATAAATGTATACAGAGGTACGGCAGGCACTATCTCACCCGTCCTAAATTCTTTGTAATAATTACAGGGCCTGCGAGATAGCAGCTGCACCGACCCACAGTGCCGGGGTACCATCGCCTTAGACTGTACAAGATCCCAATGAATGCAGGCGCGGCTAGTTGCACAGCGTCGGCAGTAGCCGTGCCACTACCCCACCGGGGGCGTGGTTGGGACCATCCTTACAAGTAGAGCAGACTACCGGGTATAGAGTACTACTAGGTATATACTGAGTATGTGGGGGATGCCAGTCAAATCAAGGAGGGCTTTCCAATAAGGTTTTTACTAGCACATTAGCTTTTCCTTTACGATCAGCGCACTGCAAGCCAAGAGCGATCACCAACTTCGTACGAGGTGGCGTATGCGGCCTGCCTTGGCATAGGACATTGGCTTGGAGGATAAATAGCCGGGCATTGGGATACTAGAACTGCAGATACTTCTGACGCCTCAGACTGAATACTATCTTTTTGGGCCTTACTTGCCCGATCTGACAATCCCCCCCCGTTCTTGTACTATCACTATCGCTACAAAACAGCTCCAATATGCTTGTTTTCGTGCTCCTGTGGTTTACATTGTCATATCTAACCGCTAGTACGCCTATTCACTCGTCGTTCTCCCATCATCTGCAACCGGAGGAAACCAAGAGCCAGATCGATATTCGGGAATCATCACTGTCACTGAAGAGCCAGGGCAGTTTTGCCTTTGCGGGGACGGTCCTCAGAGGAGCGAACGGCGATACATATCATGCCGATCATGGATATGTGCAGTTTCAAATCCCACTAAACGCCCGGCGATACCCCTTGATTTTGTGGCATGGTGCTGGTCTGAGTGGTTCTCAATGGGAGAGCACACCCGATGGACGAGAAGGATATCAGTCGATCTTCCTAAGAAAAGGATATAGTGTCTACATTATCGATCAGCCACGACAAGCTCGAGCCGGACAAGCGTCGAAGGGACTTCCAGCGATACCCGATCCAACTCCAAACGAGTCGACTCTATTTAATATCTTCCGTCTTGGATCTTGGGCTCCACCTGCGCAACCACAATTCTTCCCAGACGTGCAGTTTCCTGAGGATTCACAATCGATCCACTAGTTTTTCCGCCTACAGACGCTTCATGGCACTGGAGGCGATAGAACCGATTGGAGCGGCACCGGCGACGCGTATCAGCTGATGACCAGCGCAGTTGCAACGCTTGCAGATAATATAGGCCCAGCGATACCGGTCACTCACTCAGGCGGTGCTAATCAAGGCTGGGGTGCCGCAATGAAAAGCGACAACAGAGTAAAATCCATAGTTGCCTATGAACCCACGAACTTCCAGTTTGCGGAGGGAGAGCTTCCACCCGTTACTGGTCCTCTTCAGCCCAGCCATACTGTTCCACTTCAAGAATTTCTAAAATTGACGAAGATCCCCATCCAAATCGTCTACGGCGACAACCTCGATCAGGTTCCTCTCTTTACCCAAGCCTTTAGAGATGCTCAAGCGTTTGTGGATGCGATAAACCGGCATGGCGGTCAGGCGGAGTTGTTGTATCTGCCCAACATAGGCATAACGGGGAATACGCACTTTCCATTTTCTGATCTTAACAATCTGAAAATCGCAGATCTACTCTCGGTATTTTTCATGCAACATCATCTCGATTGACGTAGAGTGCCCCTGTCACGGTGTCAGACCAGTTGCTCGCGACCCGCCTCAACGCCCCACATGTCTCATTTGTTTACCATCACTCTTTTGGGATTAGGTTCGGTGGCCAACTGATACGTATTCTTTTCTCATATATATAGAGCTCTTCTCCCTTTTGAGCTAGAAATCATACAGCTTTATACGCGTTCATGTGTCGTACTGCAACGTAACACCCAAGACCTTTTTCCTCGCAACCCAGCGGAGGTTAAAACCCCTTTTCTTAGCTAGCTGAACAATCTATGGTTTTTTTCCATTCTATAATCTGCAACAAAGTGAATTTTCGCCGTCAGAATAATATTTAGCTTAAGACGATTAATAAATAAACAATAATATTATTTCTGTAATTTTTATTTTATTAGTTTTTATTTATCTTTTATTTACATGATGAGTTAAGCGCTTTTTTTTTTTTACTTAAAAATACCTTACATAGACACGTAACCTAATTTTACAAGGGATAAGTGTAATGGGTTGAACCGCAGCTGTGTCTTGGTGCCTGCAGTAGCTGTGATTGTATCATAGCTAATAACTAGCGCTTATTATGCAGGAACATTCTAGAACTAGCTCTGAATTGCGCCCTCCCCTTCGTGTGTTCCCTCAGATACTGGTTATACTCCCCTAACATTGCCATCATACCATCGACTCTGGATATTCCCCCCTGATATTGTCATAAGCTAATCGACTTAGGGCATACCTCCGTAGGTTTCATTAGCAAGCTTACGAAGACGATGTTTCTAGCGACCTACTGATGATGACATAGGATTGACTAGTCGGTCTACTGCTCGCTGCTAGTGTGATCTCCTTAGCAAGTCATAATCTGCGAAGATAACATTCTAACGACCTACTTATGATAACATAGGATTGGACAGCCAGTCTTCCGCGGTAGTAGCGGCTGCTCTCCCTAGCTCCGGAACGTAGTAGTCCGAAAGGTAACAATAAGCAGCCCTAACCCTTCTCTCAACTCCTTTGATTCACATGAGCAGTGGGATCTATCATCTGTGTGTTCGCGTTAGAACAGATAAAACAAAGAAGTGACTTTTAAAGTATACTCATATGTTATGACAATCTCTCTCTGCATTTCCTGTTCTTCTCTGAGCGATTCAAATTACTTGATTGTGGACCGGCCATTCTGCACTTCCATGAATCACAATGCAAAGGTCTCAAAAAGCTAGCGTAAAATAATGAATGGCTTTAGACCACTGGTACCAGTTACTAAAGGATGCTTTGATATGACAACGAGTGAGCCGATTCGTTTGAGATATTCCAAGAATAGCCTTATTATTAACGAGAAGTCGATTATTGATCTCAAGACTTTCTCACTGATCGATGATCGACTACGGGCGATCTTTCCAGCCAGTTTAGACCAACCTTTCCCGGGAGGGGGGGGGGGGTTAAACGTCTTATTGCTGCGGTAGGGAATTGGATGGTAACAATTGAGCTTTATGGTATGGCGGGTGAAGTTTGGTGTCCAATGGGTCTTAAAAAAATTCACTGCACTACAGATTTCGCTGCCTCTGCTTGGTCATCTCCTTGATGCTGCTTTCATGACTATTTCCTAGACTCAATTTTGGAGGCCTAGTACGAGATGAAGGGAAGAGACGGGGAGACGGGAGAAACTTGCTATTTTTGGCGTTCAGCTCCATTGTATTGTTGAATATAATATCATAGGTTTGCTTTCTGCTCATCCAAAATGGGGAGACTAAGGTAGCATTATTGGGTTGTCAAAGGGAAACAAATGAACCCAATTCATTCAACCAAGGAAAGTAAAAGAACGAGCTAAAATAAAATAAAAATTCGGACGCCCTATTGCTAACAATCCACAACGTCAACCGTCAATTCCGGAAGCCTCGTATACTGACGAAAGTACTCTAGGTATTCAGGCCACTTGCTTTCTTCAAGCGCAGACAAGTCTACATCTCCGTTCTTGCCGGAACCGCATTTGATCTCAAGCTTCCGCTGGCCCTGGGTATGCTCCCTGGCTTTGTTCAAATCGAGGTACAAATTCACAGCGTCAAAAATTGCTGCACGGGTATTGTCCGCGAGCGTTACCATCACTTGTCGAGGTTTGTTGTTGGCCTCGTTGGATATCGAATCTTTAGTACGACTGTTTGCTGTTCCGTGCGGCCTCAGGTTGAGGAAGGCGAGCTGCGGTCTCTGGGGAAGTTCCCCCAAGAAGAGACAGAGTAATAGTGGGAGGTTCTGTAGCCTTGCTCCCTTTTGGTTACCAGAATGACGACCAATTTACAAGGTTTTATTTTTATTTTTGTTAAGGATTGAATTTTTAATTTTATTTTTAAAAAGTCGGGTTCGGGCTCGGGTCTGCAAAGCTTTTGTACACCCTATATCTCAACCTCTGACCATAGCCCCGTAAGTAGCTCTCACCCGGCCATCCATCAAACAGCATTAATTTCAGTCAAAGGTATACTCTCAGAATATTGGGTATCGGCGCCCAAATTACTCTTCAACGGTATCTCCTCGACCTTCCCCATGCGCCTTGCATTCGGAATAAGCACAAACTGACATCCAATCCAAGCACAGACTAAGCCTCCCAAGGATCCCACAATAACATCAAAAGGATGGTGTCGATTATCCAAAACGCGTGAAACAGACTCAAATGTTGCAAGAATCAGAGGGAGAATCGTAATGAAGATTCTGATTAGAGATACGCTCGCTCGCTTAGAAGGGTTGTATTGTTTGGGTTCTGGTTTGAAAACTGAAAGCCGTAGAGCAAGGAAGTATGATAGGTAGGCAAGACCAGCAAAACCAGCTACGTAAAATTCTCAATATCGAATACTGTGATTTGGTATGAGGATAACTTACTAGTAGCATGGCCACTTGGGAATGACATGAAACCACTTTGTAACAGTTTTATATCTGTGGTCATGCAGACTGAGGTATCCACTATACCAGCCCGATATAACATGATATTGTCATCTTTATACGCCCCTGGGTCTGGCTGACATCTCTCTATGAAATCTGGTCTTGGCTGGCCGGAAATCTGAGACAGAATCGAAAGAACACCAGATGCCATTGCCGAATAAGCCAACCCAAGCCAAGTATGATGTAAATCTACAAGCTTGGATCTCCATACCCTTTCCGACGGCGCCGTATTCCCTACTCCATAAATACAAAATATAAAGGTGACGAACATTGGCAAGCCGGCACAAACAACGATAGCGAGCCAGATAGGGAAGATTTCCTTTTCGTGGTATTTGAAGTATATTTTGGGTTCGAGGAGCGAGAATTGTGTTTGGGTGGGAGGGAGGAGATGCATCGCAAGGATTGGTGTTCCGAATATTCTGAATGATGAAATTGTGTCAATGGAGGTATTTCGTTGAATTGCGAGGGGCTTTAAAACTTACGGAATGGCAAGCCAATCGATAACATATCTTCAATGAACAAGTTAGTAAATAGTCTCTCTCTGAGATTTATGGCTTAGAGGTGGAAGAACTTACGAAAGTACTGTCCTCCAGCGACTTCTGGTATGTTCGCCCATTTTGGTCCTGCGAAAAAGACCCATCTTGTTGAACTTTGTTTGTTTTGCTGAAGACTCTAAAGAGAACAATGTCAAAGCCCAAGAGACAGTACGGACACAATAAAGCAGAAAAACGAAATGTAGACATAGATAATGAGACAAGTGATTTTGGGCAGACAAGAGATATAAATACTCCAGCAACGCGGTTGTACAAGGTTGAGTACAGTGAGAGTTTGTTAACTAGGCACAAACAAATCCTCTTCGTAATAGGATTATAGGCTGATAAAACTTTGGAGGCAACAGGGGAGAAGTACCCTGCTCCCGGGATCTAAATTGGTAGCAGGAATTGAAATGC
>NXFV01001210.1:0-10666 GCA_002803225.1 Gamarada debralockiae | reverse complement strand
CCCCCCCCCCCCCCCCCCCCCCCAAACAGCCCCTTATTTGCTAGCCTAGGGGCAAGTCAAACTGACCCCCCCGGCCCTCAAAAAAGAAGACCCCTGTCAAAATATGAAAGTGTGGCTATGCCGACGTTGACATCCCTCTAGGACCGTATTCCGCTTTGGTCAATACTAGCTAGCACTCCGAGTCTTTCCCTGTGTTGAGAGCGGCAAGTAGGTACCCTTGTCATGCATAGTTTGTCATCATTCCAAATTCGTTACAGGGCTGATTAAGTTTTGTGCAGGGCACCCACAAAGCGTCGCTTATTTCCAGGAGAGACCAGTCATAAGCAACTTAGTAATCAATCAAGACATTCACATTGTACAACTTTCCCATTCATCGCAGGCTGACGCGCAAACTCGGGTGCCTTATTCAGTGAGCTGAAGTAAGATGGGCTAGCTGGCCCAATCCTATCCCACAAACCATGTTTCATGGGGGTGGCGGCTTGGCCGTGGAACCAGCCTCCAGACCATCGCGTTTTCCGTTTTCAGCCATTATGATCTCGATTCCAGATAGGGCCGGTTTATCGTGGCATAATCGCCAATAGCGCTGAGAACCAGCAGTGCCAACATTCTGGTGAAGTACAGAGTCAGGAAGCAGGTAACTTATAAACGCGCCCTCAGCAGCTGAGCGCAGAGCGGTGAGCGATACTTACCACCTCTAGGTGTGCATGAGATCTAATCGCTTGAACCCGGAATGAAGCAACTGAAAGTACAGTTTCCTTCTTTTTCATCAAGTTAACGTAACACTCTGTCAGCCACCTGCTACCCCTCATTGACATCTTCTCGATGATCTGCATCGTCTCGTAGCTGAAGAAAAACTGCACCCCGAGCGAAGCCATTCCACTACTTTGTCACTACGCTTACCAACATATCTCCAGTGCCTTGATTGTTTGCATCTATAATTACTGCTTAGCTTGGATGCAGCTGGAGCCGCTCCGGACCAAGCTGCCGGAGAGAAATCTCAACAGAATATATTAACGGTGCTCTTACAAGCTCCCAACTGAGGTTAATTTACCTCTCAAAACACCTTTCCCAATACACCTCTCTCACAACAAACTTCTGCAATTCCGGCTGAAAACGCCGCTCTAGAATATATCTCCCTGACGTGAATCAAGGCCCTTCAGAATCCCAACCATAACAAGACACCGCCCACTCCGGCAAACACAAACGGCAACGCAAACATCACTTTCAAAACAGAAAATTCGTCCAAATTACTCTCGCCTCCTCTAAAAGTTGATGTTGGGGAAGGTGTTCCAAAACTGTTGCGTTACGACTGTTAGATCCCAACCAAATAACTCGGTTTCAGATGCCTTACCTTGATAATGTCGTAGAAACTGGATCAAAAAGTGGATTAGTTGGAGGTATTGTGACATTTGTTGCTGTAGGTATCGATGGTCTTGGAGTGCTTGGTTGTAGTGCGGCTGCTGTCCCAGAGGGGGCAAATGTGACTGTTGCACCTGTGATGCTGATTGTGATGATAATAGTTGGGAATAGGAGGGATAGAACAACTTGACAGAGATGCATCTTGGAGTATAGTATCTGGCCCTATTTTCAAGAGAATACTTCGTAGGATATTCTATATGTGTTCGATGCTAACAAAGTGAGAGCTGTTGACTCCGAAATGAGTTCTCCCTGGTGTAATATACCTACTGGGACCGAGTACCGCGCCTCGGCTGGGATGCTTGGCGTAGTAGCTGGAACGGGTGGCTTATTTCGAGTCAGGGTTGAAAATGTGTGCTGACCAAGTCTAACTTCAGCCTCTCTATGAGCAATGCCTTGAAAAATTACACTGCAGGGATTGAGAACTTTTATCTCACGTAATGCTCGGCTTCCAAATATCTTGTAGTCTTAGGTGCGGATATTTTGCGAAGTGTGGCCCGCCCCCTCCAGCGCCACTCTTGAAGCAGCTCTGCCATATTGCAGGTTCAGATTTCATAAAACTCCTCTGCCATATCCGCTTCGAAAACGGTTTTACTACGCTGGGGGTTACGATTTTCTTTTGATACTGGATTTATTTTATGCGATATTCTGATGAAGTTCTTTCTACGAGATCTTGTCCGGATCTCATTCGCTGCAGCAACATGGGCGTCACCGACGAGACTGAAGCCTAGACGTAACTTTCGAAGCACTTCCATTCGTCTTAGTAGACAATACTGACATCAAGTAGTGGTCGATCCTAGGATAGAGTCACAGCTCATAGCAGTCTCTCACTATGCCGCCGCCGCATATTGTGAAGGCAATACTCGCTCCGCTGGTCAATATCTCGCCTGCCTGCCTGGAAACTGTGCGTTCGTCGAAAAATCAGATGCTTGGGTAACAGAAGCTTTCTGGAAGTAAGTTCGCTCCTTAAACTACCATCTCTCCTCAACCTCCGGCTTCAAACTCACGCCTCACAGCATCGGGGAATCCAACACAATCGGTTTCATCGCCATCGACGACACAAACCACCTCGTAATAATATCCTTCCAAGGAACAGCAAACAGCATAAACGCACTCACTGATTCCGACTTTCTCCCAACCTCCACCACCTTATGCGGCACCGGTGACGATGAATGTAAAATCCATCGTGGATTCTGGCACGCGTGGCAAGATGTTGCAGAAATTGTAACAAATTCGACAATAAGGGCCGTAGAGACCTATCCATCTTATAGAGTAATTGCTACGGGTCATAGTCTTGGTGGAGCACTTGCGGCTTTAGCTGCTGCTTCTTTAAGAAATGGGGGCTTGGATGTAGATTTGGTGGGTTTGCTTCAACTATTCAGATCTTTGATGAATCTAATGGGATGTAGTATACATATGGCCAACCTCGACTCGGATTCGACAAAGTCTCGAATTACATCACAAACCAAGCGCCAGCAAAAGGCAGCAATTTTCGGGTCACACACACAAACGATATCGTTCCACAACTTCCGCAACACAAACTTGGCGGTTGGGATCACTTCTCCCCTGAATTCCATATTAAGACAGATGACTTGCCAGTTGGGAATCAAAACGTTGAACGGTACATCGGCTTATTCAATGAATCCGGGAATGCAGGAACAGACTGGCCTTTAGGCTTGACCGCAGTTGCTCAAGCACATACACATTATTTTGGGAATATTTCGGCGTGCGATTCTGGAATGAGGGATGGCTCTGATGACTTAAAGACAGCTCTGCAGTTTGTTGGGATTCCTTCAGAGTTCTTCAATTAGCTTGGCGGGGATCCGTGTAGGCTGACTACAAGATGAGGCCGTAAGCTAGATGGTATTGAGGAGCCTTAGAGCACTAGGTAGATAACCGCAGAGGGTTTTGTTGTCACGAACTATGTAAAACAACTTCCAAATTGATCAACTCTCTAGCTTCTTTTTCGTGTATAAAACTAGTTATGACTTGGTGTTAAGTGAGATACACAACGCAGCCCTGAATGGCTGTATTTGAATTTCATGACTGGATTTAAGTGAATCGAAATTGCCTAACCATAGGGCTGGGCATTAGTGCCATCAGCAACGCAGCCTCCTTTTGATGATAACTCTGAACCATACGGCTAATTGATGCAGTTCGGACTCGAATATCATTCCTCAATGTCAAGTTATTTGAATTGCGGTGAGCAAATTTGGCCACTGTACGGACATAGCCAGGCAGGTTACTGCAACAGTGTAATTTAAGTAAGTGCTTACACGTCGGAGCTTCCTTTTCTGTTCGCCAAGGGACGGTGGCGTATTTCACGGCGGACTTGTGCACAAGGGAAGCTATTTCCACGCTCTGCAGCCCGCGAGCAGGTATGACTGCGCCGCATCCAGCTCGATCAACCCTCATTGCCCGACACTTTAGCTCCCGCTCTAATAAAATTTATCCTGCTTATTTTCTACTTACCTAACTACTTTCAGAATTATCAAATTAGAAATCAACAACCTTCAGCTCCGGAACGCAGCCTCGGAAAAAGGGGCTCAGCTTCTTCCAAATAGTCTTCAAAATACTTCTTTTGCCACCTCACTCTCAAGAAATCACCATTCATCAACTCACTGTTCAAGAATTTAAGATATAAAAGGCGGCCAGGCCACAAAAATCAGAAATCATGCCTCTCAAATCAGTTTACAACATCCTCCCTCAAACTCCCACCACATCAACAATGCACCTCACCCCAAATGTTCAAAACCATACGGAGACAGAAATCCTACAAACAAATCTTGAAGAAAAAGGCCCACTCGGCCTCGCCTCACAAAAGCAACTTGACCGCTCCCAAGTAAGTCCGCCAATTCCCTCCCCATATTGTCTCGAACCACAACCTACCACCCGCTCCAGAAACTCAAAACCCAAATCCGTATTTTGCGCTTCATTTCCAGAGTTGGAGCAACGGCCCTCGCAACAGCAACTCTCTGTCTCGAAGCAAAAACAATCTCTCTCTACGTCCACACCCGCAACATCAAACACGGCGGCCGCGGACCCTGGGCACGGCAAACCTCTATCTGGCCATCCATTCTTCTTGCATCTGTCTCAGCAATCACTGTCTTGCTCGGAATCCTCATCATTGGAGCCTACACTCAGTCAATTCGCACAGCTAACAAAGTGAATTTGGTGCAGACGATAGTCACGGTCGGTGTAGAAGTCACACATATTGTGGTTTGGATTACGGTTGCGGTGCTTTATCGGAAGGGGAAGACAGGACATGATCTTTGGGGCTGGGCTTGTTCGCCGTTGGCAGAGAAAATACAGCCGAATTTTAAGGAGCTGGTCAATTTTACGAAGATTTGTCAGAGAGGAGTATGTTATCATCATTCGGTGTTATTTTGAGGAAACGATACTGATAAATGACATAGGAAACGAATTGGGTACTGAGTATTGTGAATCCTGCATTTACGATTTTCAATCTTTCGATTTGGTATTTTGTTTGGAAGAGGTGGAATTATAAGAAATTGCAGGAGAAGATCCAGCAAGGAGAGCTAGAGGGCAAGGATTTTTCTTCTCCCATTCCTTGAAATTGTACATGATATTATTTTCAGGGGGTGTTTTTCAGAGTTCCACATATTCCAATTTGTTTATAGATGCCCAATAAAACATTTCAAATATTCAAAGTCGAGTCCAATGCCTCATGGGACGGCTCTTGTCTCTTGCTCTTACTCATAGATCCAAACTTGTTTCCCCCCAGATCCCACGTGGCGGCCGAAGGAGTTAGGTCGAAGGCGATGTCAAAGCCGTGACTCATCGTAAGGAAAATATGACCAAGCTACATGGAAATAACGAAATAGGTTACTCGCATAGTTTGTCCACATGCAAATCAGAGCTTGATACCTAATAGTCTACAGCGACGTTGAGGAATGTGCTGACACCCTCTTTGTCATGCGGGGGCTGACACATCTCTGTCCTTCGCTTAACCTTAATATTTTCGCCACTCCCTAAAAGGGACAACGCAGTGCTTGGGGACGTAAGCGCGCATATTAGCAATGCTACTTCGGCATAGGACACGAGAGCCCCTAGTCTAGTAATGTGCTTGGAGACTGTTCAATCGTCTGATGTGCGATTGCGTGATGCGATGTCCCTATTCGTTCGGTCTTGAATAATTGTAGCGAAATTTCTTCAATGTTCAAAATGGGCTTCAGCAATTATTTTGATTGTTCGAGTCGCTTCTAGGCACTCATTGTGTTGAGGCTGTGACCGAATTAAACCAGCCTCAGCCTCGCCGTATCATACTTTCCCATGATTGTTCGTCAAGCCGCACACACAGGTGGATTGTTAGTTATCGCTATTCATGTTGAATAGGCCAGATATGTCTCGTGGCGAAATGAAACTGATCAGTGACTTATTAAATGGCGAAAGAGAAGGTCTCTGAAGAGTGTTGTTAAACATCTAGGTATTGATATTATCCTACCATCGTGTGATGCCGTAAAGCAGTAGCCCTGAGAGTACACCGCAACTGGAGTGCGATTTGGAAACTCGCTAAAACGCCCCATTCCAATAGAGCCAATCGACGCCTCAACAAGGAAAATCGAATGGATGAGAACGGAGCTCGTTGATATTGATAGCTTTGAAGACCAAGCCGACTCCCAAAAAGAAAAGACGAAAAGTGGCGATGGAACTCATTATTAGAGACAATAGAAGACACAATTGTCATGATATTAGGGAGATTATTGCCAGATCAGTCAATCACTCTGATACTCTCAGACTAGTCGATCAGTCTCACACAGTCTGATTTCCTTCACGTAACTGTTTCTGTATGAGCTCCTGTTTTAGTATCATTTCCCTAGTCAAGAACTCTCCCTACATTGTATACTAGTCTCTGTAGCTCCCAGTTGTTCTAGCTCTTTAGTTATCAATTCAGTCACTGGTTTTGACTATAAATATCGTCAATTCCGAGAATTATTGACGAGTTTGAAACTTAATTGAGCGGAGTAATTTTAAATCCACTTGACATGGCAGTCCATACCAATAAGAAATAGACCTTCGGCTCTAAAATCATAGATTGTAGGCAGAATGTAATAGCTGCAGGTAGCTGGAGGGCAACAGGAGGGATCACAGTGTATTAGAGAAGTAGCAATAGGGGAAAAAAGATTATAAGTGGTTGTATTCGTAGTTAGTTCCGTAGTACTATGTACTTGTGAACAGGGCCCGTATAAGAATGTTATGAATAATTTTGCGCTGGCTGCAACGGGGTTGAGCTTGACGGGGTCGATGATTGGTAATGTGGGGGACACGCAGGAAGTGCTGAAGTGCTGGAGTTTTGTGTGAAGCATGAGATTAAGCGTCGAATGGCAGTTCGATAGACTAAGAAAAGAAGAGCTATTGTACTGTACATAAAAAAAGGGAGGATTGAGCTCTAGAACCTAGCGCAGCGGCCTGAGGCACTAGCTGATCTGACATTAAGCCTGTCATTGAGATGATTAAGTTGGAGGAGGTCAATGGGGCAATTGAGAGGTTAAAGAAAGCTGACGTGCGGTTTTGATTTGTAATCAACTTGAAGCCTTGAGCTGAAGAATAGGGGCGGCGGCAACTTTCAATGTTTCTAATTTTATTTGCGGCTGGTTAGCATGCTGAGCTGATTTAGCAGTGGTTTCAGCATCAAATCGAATTTTAATGAAGCTGCTTTGACTGTTGGCTCTCTTCTCGGATTGGGTGATAAAGAACACGTAGCAGGACGGCACCAAAGTTAGACAGTCCGTGTTTGGTAGAAAGATCTGACGGGCTCGTTTACTATTGTGTCAACGGATGAAACGAGCGCTATTCATTGGTTAAATGCTCTTGGGATGAATACAAATACTGGCTTAATTCATCCGAAGCCCCAACACTGGTAGGCCTGCTAACCTCGTGGGTTGCCAAAACTCGGCGACTGGCAGAATCGGCCTCGTCTCATCCCATGCTCTGACCAGGCAAAGCGGTGCGGCGGGCTGAATTCCCAATCTCTTAGCATGGAATTTGGACTAGTGGCACTAGCCATAGTCTCATCAATGGTGCTTCCAGTCTGTCAGTACAGGACTCAGCAAGCCTATAAGGGCAGTCGGTTCTAGCACCAGAGAAAAGTATCAAAGGGAGCTAAAGGGAGCTTGAGGGCGGGGAAGGGAGGGAAAGGGGGAAGGAGGGGAGAGGGAATAAGACACTTACTACTACGAATTCTCGCGCCATCATTTGTTCTTGCAACGTTCGCTTGCATGTCACAATTCTCATCACCCGAAACCAGGACGAGAATAGCTCGCTTCTTCCCAAAGAAGAAAGGACAATCACCTCAGCATAAGTCCGCATCTCTTGAGCGATCTGAATCTTTGTATAGCCAACGGAGCCTTATTTCATCCGCTATATGAGCGAGACTTGATTCCGTTAACGTTTCCCCGCTCATTTCAGGGTTAATAAGGCCTGCGGAGAGAACATGGAGAATTCTCCCTCTAGTCTCCTTCGTCAGAAGTAGCTGGATCTCCACCACTTCAACGGCCTCCCACCACCACATAATACGACGGTCACCATTTTCAAGGCTCATCATAATATCTGTTATATTGTGGTTTTGCTCAATGGGAGGCACACCAAGTCGCGATACACAATCTGCAATCATAAACATCACACTCAAAGCCTTGAGGTTCGCAAGACCCGCGGACTCAACAAGCCGGTAAAGCCTCTCGAGGAAACTGATGCTTTTCTCATAGTTGTAGCGCAGATCCCAAAGAATCCTGTTCAAAACCCAGAGAATTGCCATATGACTCCTCGTTTCGCTTAGTGTTTGATCGTGGAATACTGCCTCGACGAAAGGGCGTAAAGGTGATATTCGGTGAAAGGCTCGTCGACGACTTTCGATGTACACACTCAGAAGAGCTCCAGAGTTGCTTTTCATGGTACGAACAGCCTGAAGGTGTCTCAAAGAGTCGTCATATTGATCTGACCTGGGTTGATGGAAAGCGAACAGAGCGTGAGTGAATGAACCAATGGCAGTTTCTAATGAGGCAGAGTCTGGGAATGCTTCGGTCCCAGCCCCTAGCCAGATAAAAGCTAGCATGGTTGTGATAGGCATACGCTTATCGCGGTCGCCCCGATCGTTTATCAATCTTTTGGCTGCCGCAAGATGTTTCTGGGCTTCGGAATGAAGACCAATCCGATGTTCAGTGGCGGCTGCAAGTGTAATGTGGGCGATAGTAGAATCCGAGTACCGCGTGGCGGGGTTATCCACGGCTTTGCGTATAGATCGATACAGCGATGCTTTGCGGGACAGAACCGAGACAGACTCCTCGGCGGCCCTGGTACCCAACAGGGAGACCTCCGCTGAAAGTAGTACCCATTGTAGCCATGCAGTATTGTTCTGGACGAATATAGCTGTCCTGTCGCGCACCGGACAATATATCGATGTACTAGGGGTTCCATACACCCCGATGGGAGTTACTACAAGGTCTGAAGATGCATTAGCTGTCTGCTAGAACATCGGGAGAAGCGGATAGGATTACAATAATGGAGTAGATTCCGTTCACGGATTGTTGTGTTTCCTGCCAGTAACATAAAGGGATCCAGTTGATTGTGAAGAAGCGAATCGGAAGAAGGGTTGCTTAGGTTAAATGATGGGTTTGGCTTGAAACCCGTCGCAGCCCTCCTCGAGGCCTGACAATCTTCAATAAGCTCGCTATTGTGTTCGACGTACAGACGCGCTTGGGTACCAAATGCAACGTGCAAAGGAAATCGAGTCTTGCGGATCGGACGTGGTGATTTCTTCGGAGTATTTGTGGATTTTCTAAACCCCCAAGTCACCGACTGAGCGTGTGAATTAGCCTTGTTGAGGTGTTCTTTCGAAGTGAGGTTTGAAGCATCCTTGTTGATCCATTCGAAGGGCCTCATTCCGCCCATGGCTGGATAACTGCATTCGTGTACGGCTGCCAACAGGACTCTTCGTCTTCAAATACCAAGAAGTTTGTTCTCAGAGCATCGAGGAAAGGAGCACGATAGAACCATATGCTTCCTGAAAAGTGAAAGTTTGTGTTGTCGCTTAGTAACCGCCTGCCCTCCGCCAATCACTGCGATAAGGTGGGTCTTAGGAGCTGGAGCTACAAGGCCTGTCATTTCCCGCTGCAGGCGTCTCACTACTACTCCTTCCCCACCTTGATTTTGGCAACCAAAAGTCTTGGGACACTTCCACAACACAAAAGCAATACGCTAATTGCACTGGCTATCATTTGTTTCTAAGAATAAATACAAACCAGGGTGCTCAAAGCTAAGCTTCTAGGGTCCCTGTGTCCACGTGATATAGGTTGATTGAGTCAACCTATCCATCTGCAAGGGCATAATCTCGCTAGAGAGC
Source organism: Gamarada debralockiae (assembly GCA_002803225.1). Classification (NCBI taxonomy): domain Eukaryota; kingdom Fungi; phylum Ascomycota; class Leotiomycetes; order Helotiales; family Hyphodiscaceae; genus Gamarada; species Gamarada debralockiae. Next base: position 891 of record NXFV01001210.1, on the reverse strand, counting down.
GCCTCCATCTTATTGGTGAGCTCCTCAACCTGCGCTTTCAATTTGCACAACTCGGCGGACTGACTTGAATAGGATTCCAACAGCCTTTGCTGCTTATCCTCTAACTGAGGGATCTGGCTTTGGAGAGTACTGAGCTCCTTGTTCTTGCGATCGCGGAACGCACGTTGTGACATTCGATTCTGGTATCGACGACGTGCTAACTTGGGAGGAAGAGAGGAGGCAAAAGGTGAGCCTTCCGATGACGATGACATGGAGTCGCTCGGCGATTGAGGCGGAATTGTGGCCGGCATATTGATCGGGGATAGAACCTAGAAATACATCAGAGTTTGGTTCTCAAGTCTTATCAACTAGGATCACTTACCTTATCGTAATAGCTGATGTCTTGTTGCACGGACTGGGGATGATTGGCATCATCGGGTAAGGGTCGCATAGCTTCATAAGCGAGAAGAGGATGATTGCAATGAAACATCATGAGTTGATTTGACTTTGCTTTGTTTCTGGTATATATATATTGTTTTATTTTCCCTTCTCGAAAGCTGCACAGGTGAAAGATTATTCTAGACAGAGGACAAAGCTGACCTTATAGATTCTGGGGATTCAAGAGGACTATATTTTCACTGGACTTTCTTGTCGCCTGTGCTCATGCCTAATACGGCAGTCGCATTTTGGCAGGACTTGCATCGTTCTCCCACTAGTGGCTGCAGGAATTCTCCCGCGCACCCCCCAAAATTAACCGAAGCCTCACCAAAAATCGATATCTTTGCGACTTTATAACTTTACAAATTTGTACTATAAAGCTACCTAATAACTTATATATAAACTTATGTATATCTAGAGAGCAGACTTGTCTAAGAAATTTTTTTTTTTTTTTTTTTTTAAAGAACTCAAAGA
>NXFV01001209.1:0-14960 GCA_002803225.1 Gamarada debralockiae | reverse complement strand
AAAATAGAATTTAATACTAGAGCTTTTCCACAATTTTAAATCAATATATTTAACCTTATAATCTATCTTTAATTGTATCTTTAAAATTAATAATATTTATTTACAGAACGAATTATTATAATTGTATAAAGTAGGTGATTTTTAGTGTGTTTTCAGTTAATTTTGGGAGGTGCGCGGAGAATTCCTGCACCCGCTGGTGCTCACGTTGTACTGTGCGCAGTAGTAAATAGACACGCCGAAGCCGTACAAATTTGGGTTTAAATCACAAGAAAGATGTAGACCAGAGAGGGCAAGGACTTGACTATAGAATACCGCATAATAGAGGTTATCTCTACATGTGACTAGCTTCATTTAGCACAACTAGTATTTTTTAAAGCTATTTAATTCCCTATATCTATACAAAATTATACAGAATTTATGTCAAATTTTACAAGACCTTTATTACGACGACTACGCTATTATAGTGGCTGAACATTTTATAACATTACATAAGTTAATTATCAGCCCCTGGTATGGGATACGTGGAATGAGCTATTCCTCATTCAGTAGGTGCATTAATGCAGGTCTCTTAGTCACCAAGCCACCAAAAAAAGCAGGAAATTTAATTTGCAACACACGATTCACGAGTTTTTGGAAATACAAAGTTGTTTGTCACGGATTTTAAAACGTTGAAAGATAATCAGTCTCGGGGTCAAAATAGCCAGCAAATTTCGCAGTTGTGCCTCAAGTCTAAGCTAGGAAGCGAGTCTTGTTGCTGGGATGATGTCCACTCAGAAAGAACCCTCGAGACGCGGCTTCATCTCAGAACAAGTATCGGAAATTTAGATTCTCCCGGTCGGTCAAGTCTCCAAGCGCAGTCGCATCCAAGTCTCTCCATTGCCAGCCACCATCCTCCAAACTTTTTATCTCGTCCCTTCGCCTATTCTCCCTTATCATCAAGAACCAAAATACTGTAATACTACAGGCCTCTACAAGATTGCTGACGATCATGCTCCAGATGCCTAGGTGATATGATGGAGCTTGATCGCTCTTATAAAAGAATGGACCTGCAATATTTCCTGTGGCATATCCCAGAAAGAGTACAGCAGTGGTGACGACTTTCTTTGTATGGCCGGCGGTATTGGCGATTTGAAGGGAGAGAAACATGACAGCAGAGGCAACGTAGGATCCAGTGAGAAGGTAACATATGTACCTGGCAGCCGTGTTTCCACTGGCGACAAATCTCAATCCGAACGTTCCAGCGATATTTGGGCAGAGGAAGACTAGAACGAGCACACATCTCCTATTGGTGAAACGATCGTTAAGGAATACGCACGTTAGTATCGATATGATGACGAAAACACCGTAAGGTATCTGCATGAGGGTTGTAGCAAGTGTGCTAAATCCGAACCCTTTGATAATGATCGTGCCGAAGTTGGAGATACCACCTGTAGAAAATATTCAGTTTACGTTGAGTTGCCTTGCAGTCGCGAACGGATTACAGTCCCAAAAATATATCTACTTCAAAATATGCTTACCATTTGGAATACTGGAAACAAGGGCGAGAACGAAAAACAAGTACGTTTTGATGTCGCAAAAGGCTTCGGCAACTTGGTAGGACTAAAGCAACGTTTATCATCAGGCCATGTTGGCCATCCCCTGGTTCCAATAGTTTAAATGACGACGTACCTTAAAGTGCTTACTTTCGACTCCTGCCTGATCTTTATTCTTCCTCTTAACAATCGTTCTCCTCTCGCGTAGAGAGAACCCTTTCGCTGTGATTGGGGAGTCGGGAAGAATTATGATTATAATAATCCCCCAGCAGCAACAAAGAGCCCCGATAATTAGAAACTCGTACTTCCAGCTAGCTAAAGCGCCCCGGATGTGACCGATGCCGTAGCCAAGTAGCCCTCCCATTGCTATACCAAAGCCATTCGCCGCGTACCAGAGGCCTATCCTCAAGGGTTGCTCCTGCCTTGTATACCACATGCTCGTAATCAGCATAAATGCTGAATCAGCACAAGACTCGGCGGCTCCTGCGAGGGCGCGAAGAACGCCGAGGGTCGCGAATGATGTTGTTGTTGATTGAAGCATAAGTAAAAAGCCCCACAGGAATACGTTTATCCCAAGGTACTTTCCGATGGGAAATCGCTGCATGAGAAGATTGGTCGGGATCGCCCACGCTAAGAAGCCAAAATAAAACAGACTTGAGAGCCAGTTGTACTGATTGCTTTTTAAATGAAGGTCTTCTCGAATTCCGAATATAGCAGCATAACTCAATGTGGTTTTGTCGAGATAGAAGAACGTGTAGCAAACAGCCAGACAAGGCAGGATCACAAAATCTATCTTCCGCACGAGTTTCTTCCGCCCAGTCGGTTCGAGAGCCTCATGGATGCTGTCGAGAGTTGGAAATAAATCAAGAGCACTATCCCCTTTATTGGATTTGCCGGAAGGTTTCAAATCGTGGGTCGTTAACTGCAATGCTATCTTGCTATTCTCAGGCTTGGCAGACTTCTGGTCAGGCGTAAAATGAAACATTTGGCGTACCTTCTCCTTAGCTATTGGATGTCTGCTTTAATTCAAGATTGGAATGAAGGGCGAGGTAGAAGGAGAAAAGTGCAGTCTTTCGAGGATCGCTATAATGCTCACGATCCAGAGGTTCGGAATTGAAGGAATAGTTCAGGAACTGGGCATTAGCCTCTTGTATGCTCTTGGTCCTGTGGTCGTGGCAAGCTCCTAACGATCTTCTTACTTCCCTTGGTTAGGTACCTGGCAATAATTTGGATCATGATGACGCTAGAAGGGGAGCTCATCCCTCGGCGTTGTAAACAAGCCTGCCAATGGGATGAATGGAAAAATCTTAATACCCACTGTTGGCACTGCAGTTTCGCTTCGTTTTTATCGGATGGGCGGGTGTGATTGTGTCATGCAATATTAAACAATTCATGCACGTCCCGTATCTATGTACCTGGAATCACACCAAGCGATGAATCTCAGCCTATTAGAGTTGGAGCGTTATAAAACAATTCATGCACGTCCCGTATCTATGTACCTGGAATCACACCAAGCGATGAATCTCAGTCTATTTAGAGTTGGAGAACTATTAAGAAACGTACAAGCATTAATAATTTCGGTAACTGCCGTAGAAAAGCACATATGCAATTGCTATGCTGTGCATGCATTGGGCATCTAATACCAGATCATTTCTACCTTTAGCACACATTCTTACTAATTTGGACGGATCCATGTCTAAGTCAAAAGCGAGTCCGACCTACATGATAACACATACGTTTCATCTCTATCCTAGAGGTCAACTGAATGGTAGCTACGGTAGTATACTATACGGTGTAAAACAATGGGTCAATACGCACAGGGTAAGAGCCATGCCGATGAAAAGGCCAGCTCTCAACACATGGAAGCCATTCTTCGCCCCCATTCAGAATATAACCTCATCGACGAGACCTACAATTTGGTGAAGACTGGGATCCTGGACAACCCTCTGATCTCAAAATCACTCCCTACAAATGCTTCAGCATATGCTTCCCGAATACGGTTTACTGGTCATGCGGAGCCAGCAATCCCTGTCCCATGGCGATTTGCTGAAAGTGTCGCATCACTCAAGGCGCTCGAGGCAATCATGATTGGCGGTCTGCTCAACAAGAAGTACGCCATAGAGCCGCAAAATATCGAGATCAACCTTGACCACGCACATCTATTCATCATGTCTGGGTGGCTGACGAGCGTAATGATTGATGGAAATCCAGTTCAGGTTACCAAACCAGATCCAGAGATAATAAAGATCTTTCCCCAGTATGACATCTATCGAGCGTTGGCAAGCCCATATCGCATGTGTGTGACGAATATATATCGAACCAAAGACAATCGATACTTCCATCTTCACGGCTCGATGAACCCCGATATTATTATGCAAGCCATAGGCATGCCTGAAGAAGGAGCTGATGACTTCGAAGAATCCGCTATGCGGTACCAGGACAGAGTCTCGGAGTATAATGCCGATGAGATCGAATATATCGTTTCGGAGGAGACTAAACAAGCTGGCACTATCTGTTGGAGCGTCGACGAGTACAAAACCTCTGAACAGGGTCGGGCAAATGCCCACGTCGGCCTCTGGGAGACACATCACCACTCTAATCCGACTCAGCAAGCAAGCTGGTGGCCATCATCGCCGCATACATTGCCTGCGAGACCTCTCGCCGGCTTAAAGGTGGTGGATCTAACGCGTATCATCGCGGCCCCAGCCGTGACCCGCGGCCTAGCCGAGCTGGGCGCGAGCGTTATGCGTGTCACTTCGCCTCATATACAAGACCTTGGATTTCTACACCCAGATCTAGGTTGGGGTAAGTGGAATTGCAGCCTCGACTTCCGCGATTCGGTCGACCTCGCCGCCGTCAAAGCCCTCATCCAAGAAGCTGATGTCGTGGTGTCTGGCTACCGTCCAGCGGTGCTGGATAAGTACGGTCTAGGTCAAAAAGGGATCCTTGAATTGACTAAGAACCGCCTCCGTGGCATTGTTTTTGCACGCGAGAACTGTTACGGTTGGAATGGGCCCTGGTCCGGCCGCAGTGGCTGGCAGCAGCTCAGTGATGCGTGTTGTGGTGTCAGTCTTGAATTTGGCCGTGCCATGGGCAATGATGAGCCCGTCACTCCTGTCTTCCCTAACAGCGACTATTGCACCGGCATTGCAGGCATGTGTGGAATTTTGGATGCGTTGATGCAGCGCGCCAGCAAAGGAGGTAGCTACACCGTTGATATTGCCCTTAACTACTACAACCAGTGGCTAGTCAATAGTGTGGGCAAGTACTCAGAGGATGTGTGGCAGAAAGTATGGAAGAGGAGTGGCCGGCAAATTATGAGACATTACTCTCCTATGGGAATGATGTTGCCCTTATACCTTGACATGCTGATCAAAAGTGCGCCCCACCTGTTTCAAGAAGACTTCTTTGAGATCCGAGACGCCAGGGCGATGGGGGTGCGGATCAAGACTGTGAGGCCTGTCCTGCGATGGACTGATGGACTGGTACAGCCGGGTTTTCAAGTTGGGGCCCGGAGAAATGGCATTGACGAGGCCAAATGGCCAGAAAATCTATTGATAGAGTTAGTGAAATGAGTTTATACATTTATCAAGTGGGCCATCCTATCGCAGCATCTACAGTACCCGCTGCGATTTGATTTTAACAAGAGCTTGGGCCTTCAGAAGGTCAGAGAGGTTATGACAATAGTGATGATATATTGATGAGCTTGATGAGCTTTACAGCTTGTATTGATAGTACGAGCAGGAGGTTGATTGATGATAAAATGATGAGACTAGTGATAGGACTCTCCCAGTCCCTATATCACGTCACAACGCAGTGTTTACATAAGCAATTCCCGACACTCCTAAATCGCCAGTTACGTTACTCGCTGTATCTCTTTTGCTGACACCACCCGGCAGAATTCTTCAAGGAGCCTGGAGAGTTTGATCGGCCCATGTTTTGTTAGTAAAATCTGCCAGCATATTGTTAGAACCGTCACATGCAGCGCATAAGTAGTGCTGACGTTCTGTGGTATTACAACTAGTATTGAATTCTAGCAATATAACTCTCCTCATGATTGAAATTATATAGAGAAAAGTGACAACTAACAAATGTTGAATACCGGTCGTAGTATATGAAATTGCAAGGCGGTAATGACAGTGAAAATGGAAAATGCAATAAAATCAAACGCTTAGACACCACCAATGCAACCAACTCTTCTCCAATCTAAGATTTAACTCCACCTTAAAATGCCTTGACAATGTGCCTCATCTAGAGCAAGTTTTGAACAACAGCATAGAAACCATTGCCATCTGCTTGAGGGCAGACATTGGGCCCAGGTGGGAAAGCAACCGGCGCCATGCCATTATCAGCGAGGACATTCTCCCAAAGCCCACCGATGTTGGGCAACACAGCCGCGCATCTATACCAGCATTAGCTTTCTCTTGTACACCTAACTCTTCTCGTGAATGTCCTTACCTAATGGAGTTGATGACTGCCACATTGGCACGGATGATGTTGGGGTCATTGTTGGCGGCAATGATGTTCTTCAAGGCTTGTGGAACTGTGGGGAAGTTCTGATGAAGATTGGCGCTGTTGAGCTGACCGTTGACGTCAGTGGTGAGGCCTGTGAGAATGTCGAGTTGGGTTGGCTCGTCGCCAGCGATGGCAAGGACGGGAATGGCGTCGGCTGAGGGGGTTGCGGAGAAGGCGATAAGGTTTAGGAAGTTATTCACAACCTGTTGTCGCAGTCAGCTACTGTCATGAATTCCTGTTACTGGGGAACTATGTACATACCTGGATATCGCTGATCCATTGATTGATCGAGGCAGTGATGGGGTCTTGGCGGGAGTTCTTGAGTGGGGAGGCAGCGGCAGCGGCGGCAAGAGCAAGGACGATGCTGGTAGTGAACTTCATGTTTAATGTATATAGCGGGGTAAAGGACTGTAAGATCGATATTGAGAATTGGCTGAAGTGTTGAAAATTGGAATGATTGTGGTGTTTGGATTGTGTTGAAATGGTTGCAAGACGAGTTTGAATGTTTGAGGATGCGAGTGAGTGATGATAAGCACAAAGAGCAGATACTCAGTATCTTTATATAAAATCTCCCTTTTTGATGTCTATGGTCGTAATTACGATGTCTAGCGAAGGCTCGGCGTCTCCTTTGAGATGTAAGCTTTAGGGAACCAATTTAGAATAGAAGCCTCATCTTGAGTAGTTGGCCTGGAAATTCTAATGGAGTTGAAGAAAGATCAGCCTTCATGTTCCCTGTCCAAAAAAATTCGGTGTAGAATGTCGCTGTGGTATCTACATACATTCTGACATAAGTAACTTGGGTGGCTGAGGAAGAGGCTAGGGCTGTGTGTTTTTGACGCAGGCCGACGGACGATACGCGCTTACAGTGCAAGAGGCGCTCCAGGATTTTAGACTAATCAGGTGTCAAACTCGAAAAGTCAGCGCTGTTAGTTCATCGAAGACTAGATGTCCCAACTCTATCATTCAGAGAAATTCTGCGATTTGTCACTTCCTCGTCACAGAACGAACTAGCCAGAAACTTCTATAATACAAATGAATTTTATTCTCTCGTGGAAATCTGGCAGTGAAATCGCGAAGCGAACCAAATAGCTGTTACTGAATTGCGGCAATGGCGCCAGAGACACAGCACGGAGAGGGCGATGAGGCGGTGAGATAGCTGCACTTGTAAACACCTGAGGCTTGAATTTCAAATGACCAGAGCAATGTGGAGCTGTACTCGTTTCAGGTTGAATCTCTTGATCGTCTTTTGTGGCCATTCATAGGACTATTACCTAAAGGCTGAATCGCCCTTCGTGCATGACTGCATGCTGATGATCTCTCGAACACCTCCAAAAATTTATGGATGGACTTTTGTCCTCTAATGCATGCAAATCTGACTACTGAAATTCAGGGCACATCCATGGTGGGGTCTGAATACCACTGGAGAATTTTATTTGAAGACAGTTTTTCTTGAAATGCGCTTGTGGCTGCTTACGTTTCTCCAGCTGTCGTCTTCCAGCCCCCGGAACCAGTGGTCGGCGCCTCGGCAGCCATCAGCCTGGGAAAAATGATTGGTTAGAAACGAAATATTTTGTGGCGCAGTGGCTGTGTCTTAAAAGAAACTTCGGACTCTGGTAACGACATGGTTTAAGCTTAAGCTTAAGGTTATTGCACTGCCACAATATGACAGCTCCCCATTCTGCGGTTCCCAGAAATTAAGTCTTCGTTTTCAACCCGGATTTGACAGGCCATACAGCCAAATGTCGGCTTATGTCATGATTTCTGGTTGCATGATGTTCAAATGCAATAGACTAGACTTGTGACTATTTCACAATCAACCCTCACCCTCTACCGTAAGCCAACCGCGATCCCACCTCTATTAATAATAGAATTACTCGACCTTTTTCTAAACTGTTCCTATCTTCTAAAGAGTTCCTCTCCATCGTAGTTGATTACCCAACAGCACGTCTTTGCTTGCGCAACAATATGCACGCCCTTTCAGGGTCGCAGTACTCATAGTGCGCATCTTAGCTGCCCTAAAGCGACCGCGCACGCTGCCAGATGCAGCAAAGCATAGCGCACAGCATAGCACATACCCAGGGTTCAGATGAACCACCAGATCCACTTCACCAATTGCAGGGAGACGTACGACAGTTGCATGAGGTGTGGTTGTCCACACACTCTAGATTGTTTTGGATTTTGAAAGCCTCTGACTCATGATTTGCACCTCTGCGCACCGTTTCCTGTATAATGCGTCGCACGCCGCCATTTTGACCAAATTCACAACTTGAAGGACGACGACCTTATATTTATACCTCTATGTCTGACGCGTTTGACTAGTGGCTTCGTGGCTTGATGGCTTACTTTAAGCATTAAAAACATCGTTAATGGGCAGGAATAAGGAACGTCTCTTCCACTATAGTAGGCTCCTCTGCACGCCTCGCGGGAAAAATCCCCATAACAGATGCACACACATGAGCGTTAAGTTATGGCATACACTATAGGGGATAAGGATGCGGGATAAGTAGCCTTAGACTTGTAGAGATAAAAAGATGATTCTAGAAAACTAATAAACCTTAGCCTCGTATGCATACATGAAAATATTAGCAAAGGATGCAAGCATCAAGCATACAGTCGACCAAATTGTTGTCGAGGCTAATACGGCTCATCGGACTTCAGTCTCCGAGCTTGTTAATAAAAATAAGATCGTGTCGGGATTTGGTCAAGCCTCGATCTAGGCCCTTGCACGCACAGCGAATGGCTATCTTAGGCTCGAGCCCATGAATTGCAAGATGGGCGACCGTGTGACTCTCCTCTGCAGTAGTTCGGTTCTCCTGGTTATTCGAGAACAGGACAAAGAACAGTGGAGGGTTAAGGTGTGAAATCCTGATCCCCCTTTCTCGTCATGATTCCTCTCCCTCCCCCCGTCCAAACTTGTACTTCGTTCATCGACGCTCGCAAGCTTGCATACGAGGCGAAAGATGCTAAGGCTTTGTTAGCTATCCAGAATTATCTCTCTGTCCCTAGAAGTCTAGGGCTGCTTATCCCCAGTACTTACAGTTGTTGATTAAGGGCAGTGTCGCATGATATGGCATCTCCTCAAGGGGCGTGCTATGAAGCCTGCTCTTATCGTGTGATAAAGCCGAGCCCACGGGTTCTTTTGATTCCCCATAGCCCTTCAAGTTGTGAATTTGGTCGAAATGGCCGCGCGCGATGCGATACATGTGAAAGCTCTACGTAATGGAATCTCACGCATTGAAGACTCTACGCAGACAGTGCTGTATTGATAAAGATGCTAAGCTAAGGAGAAAAGGAAAGGTTCTGCAAGTACACGAAGTCTAATATCTCCAGGTCGCGCTAGGCTCCCACATGAGGCTCGTGACTCACGCATGGTCAGATGCGGGTCAGGGGACATTCGCCAGAACTGTCACAATTACTTGAGCCAGGGCTCAACATTTGGTATGGGCGATTTGGTAAACCTGTGCGAGGTGCAAATCGTGAATGGTAGGCTTCCAAAACCGGACCCGTTAATTGAAAGACAATTCTCGTCTCGTACTAGGATATCAAGCCCGGGTTGATCTCGCATCCTTGAGGCACGGCGACAGTACTGTCGTGCTCGTGGACGCGGTGGAGGATGTGGTGGGAGAACGTGTGTAATCGGGGCCATATATATCTGGCAGCACGCTCCACTTGTTCCGCTAGGCTTTGGACACGGCTGGCTGACTAGAGCATCGAACGTGATGTTGAGCTTCAGCAAAGTGCAGATTGGCTTTGTCCCTCAAGGTGCGTTTATCCCGCACACCTCTGGTTCCCCATCCAGCCATGGTCTCCTTCATTCCTTGCGTCTTCTATTCTGGACCCTGAGCTGTCTATCTTGACGAAGTACTTCTGCCCTTTCAATTATGGCCGTCAATGATATATTTGGGTCCCAGAACCCAGTTCAGGGGGGAAATCGTGCACGAAGCCTCAACCTCGTCTGCATGTCCCACTGCAGGCGCAGCATCATCATTTCGGATGGTAAAGAGCATCACTTACGAGTGCATACGACTTAAACGAGGGTGTCGACTCACCCCACGCTCTTGTAAAGGGACATGATAATCTGGCAACTGGTCTCTCTGCAGCTGGGGCAGGATTGGGCTTGCAAAGTCCAGGTAGCGCGGCAACGCCGACAGCGCCAAAAAAAGAAGAGCGTTAGTACCAGAAAATTTCCGTCGCTCTCAATGTCCCATTCTAATCAAATTCATTATCAATAGTTCCTGCTCCTCTAACACCCCCTCTACAACGTCTTCCCTGGCTACAAGCGGGACATATCGCACAGCAGATCAGCGGCTAGGAGACTTCATCGAGAGCAAACCCGCAGGGAAAAGCTTCTCCGATCTCGATTTTCAACAAATATCCTCAGCCTTGCAAGCATGCGACCGTCAGTCATGGAGCCTGGTTCCTCGAATATACAGTGTGCTTCGAATCATTGGGCAGCTTCAAGTGCTAGACAATTTCATCGATGAAGGAATTACCGATGTATAGTTTCCTTTTACAACTAACAAACTCCCCAAAGCTCTCAGCTCTTCTATGCAAGCGCAATTCCTCGACACCCAGCAAGTTGTATATACAAAGGCATTGGGTCTTGAAAGCGGCGGGGCGAAACTCCATGTACACTTCGATCGAAACGAAGCCATCCCATTTCGAGTCCAAGAAACACTTGGTGAAGGCGCACATGGAAAGGTACAAAAAATTGTCAGTTTGATATCTCGTCGAACATTTGCTAGGAAAGAATTTCGACGAGGCAACACGAAAAATACCAAAAAGGAAATAGTAAATTTCCTAAGAGAGTTGCAAATCCTCAAACGACTTCATCACCACTACTGTGCTGAACTAGTGAGTCTGCACCCAAAATAGATTCCGGGCACTCTACTAACTGGAAAGGTTGCGAGTTATACAGATCCTCGACATTTCCGACTGATAATGTCTCCTATCGCTGACTGTAATATGCTCGAGTTCTACAATATTGTTCTCTCGGATCCCACCAAAAAACCAATACTTCGGCAATCCTTTGGATGCCTTGCTGCCGGTCTCACGTATATTCATGGGGAAAAAGTCCGTCACCGAGATATCAAGCCACAAAATATTCTCGTAAAAGGGAATTGTGTCTATTTAGCGGACTTTGGCGTCTCCCTAGATTGGACGAGTCTTTCCAGGAGCGCAACAATCGAAAACTCTGCCAAAACTGGATATATTGCGCTCCAGAAGTTGCAGCATACGAACCTCGAAACACATCTTCTGACGTGTGGTCCCTTGGTTGCGTGTACCTGGAAATAGTAACCGTCTTGAAGGACTCAGACTCGAAGACATGCGACAACGCTTCAGGCAGACTACCGAAAACTTTTTGGTTTTGGAAACACCATCGAGGTATTGAGACATGGACTGAAAAGCTCCGAGAGCAAGGATTATATTGGGATAACATGCCCCTTGAATGGGTTGCGAGAATGCTAAAAATACCGGCTGCGGAACGAGCAGAGCAGCAAAGATCGCAGAAACGAATGCCACATTTAAATTATCGAACCCAGCTTCACCGGCATCATTCTGTAGCGAGTGTTGCGAGATGCTGGATGAGCATTCTAACAGAAGCGTCTCTGATGATGATGAGTGGAATCAACAGGTGGCTAACCTCGCCCTCCAAAAGGGACCTTACAGAACGGAAATGATAGTCGAACGGGGAGGAATTTTAGGTTCCCAGCCAACTGATTCTCTAACACAGAAACTACATTCAGAGCAGTATCACAACCCTAAGCCGGTAGTCCAATCACCGACTAAGCACTCCACGTATAACAAATTTAGATATGATGGTATGCTCCTCGACCTGCTGTTTTCACACCTCTCCACTGTTGACACTCCTTGATCTTTGACTACTAGTAAATGTAAATGCAAAGACTACCCTCCAAACACTCGTGTAACATGGGACGGAGAGAGGGTTCAGGAGATCAAAAGCGGGAACTGCTCCCAAAAAATGAGAGACTCAATCCCCAAACATACCGAAAAAACATCCAGGATCCGAGGTCGTGATCTCCGTCAACCCGTGGAAAACCGAGAACTCCGCGTCGTATCTACTCCATGCGAGAAGCCCGCCGAAGACAAAACTGTGAAAGGTATCCTCCGCAACCACGTGAATATTTCCCGAAGATCCCACTCCAATCCGCGAAGGCGTTGTCCCTCTCAATCCCGCAGCAAAAGATGGTGTACCGCCAGGTGCTAGATGCACGAAGGTTTCACGAAAGCTAGTGAATTCTGAAGCTTTAGAGGCAGGCAAGGAACGGTACGAGGCGAGAAAGGATTTCGTTATTGTGCTTAGGGTGCTATCAAGAGAGGAAGCGCTGGCTTATAGGGAAGCTACGCAAAAGATTAGGGGTTCGTATCTACAGTCAATTTTTTTGTTGGGTGAAGGGTTGCCTAATGTATAAAACAGCTTCGAGAGAAGAAGCTGAAGAAGCTGCATACCGGGAGCGTCGACGTGCAAGACGGGATGAACGCAATAAGCTCTGTTGGCAGGTCTGTAGTGTAGTAGAAGGTACGGTGATATCTGGTGAGACATACGAGCTCCGAATTCGGTAGCCGAGAAGTCATCGGAGACCGAAGCGCTAGATCCAATCTGTAGATATAAGGGAAGGGTTGAACTTCATATGAAAGGGTAGAGATTTTGAATTGAAGCTTTCGAAACCTATTTTTGTACTAGCGCCTTATGCAACTCAGTATCAGGGTTCTCATAACAACAAGCTCAAACAGTTTTTTTGTCCCATGAGATACCTCGGACGGCTTCCCAAGTAGAGGCAAATCAGTAGCCTGATTTATCGGAACCGGTGGCACCGGACAACTCCAACGCGGAGGAGAGACCGAGCACTCAACGGCCTTCCCAAGTCCAAGTGCCCTAGCACCCGCAGCAGCAGTAGCCTTCGCACGCATGATAAACATGAGAAGATATCGTCCAAAGTGGGTGCTACGGCTAAGAAGTGCAATCAATGATGCAAACGACAGGTCTGATATCGAGTTGACTCCCGACATACGAATAAGCTCCCCAACAAAAACAGAGAATAACGCCCAAATGGCCAGCGATACCTAGCAGGAGATGTAGGACCAGGGTTTAAAGCTTGAAACTCACTTGTATATAGCATAGCAAAGACACGTAACTCGCCAGTCTTTTCCAAACAAGTAGTTTGAGGAGCAGACCTTGGGGCTAGTTACGACAAATCCTTTCAAAGAGCGCTTGATTAATATCCAAACGATGAATTAAACAAGAAGAAGCCTAGATCAAGTATCAAAGACGGTAGGCAATCTACCGCTTTTCTTCACACTGTCGATGGGGAATTCATTAAAGAAAGAGGCCAAGAGGTTGTATTGAGAGGAGAAACAACTCGTGGCATGCATAAATCTGAGGAAGAACTGCTCAGTGAATAAGTAATATAGTTATTTTTGCTTCAGTGAACAGTCTCGATACTCTCGAAAATGAACTTCTTTCTATTCCAAGATACAACTACTGAAAGCTCGTGAGTTCGTAGAAAATACGAATGCGAAGATCTTTCACTTGAGCAAGGCACTAATTGAATCTTGAAGTAACCAGAACCAATCGGCCTTTTCTTCGACTTCACGCAGATACTGAATCAGGAATTCCTCATCACTATTAGGCGCGTCATGGTGCGCCGTGGTTTGCAGTGCACCGCGGTGTGGGTCTGAACCGTGGGCCGGGTTGAGGAGAAGTTAGACCCAAGCAACCACGGGTTTAACCCGTATTCTACTGCGGTTTACCAGAACCCATGGTTCACCATATGTAGGTGGCTTATAGGGCCGACGCACGTGATCTACACATGCTAACTAATATAAAAGCTCTTTTATCTCTAGCTTTTAAACGATTTTATAAGAGTATTTCTTCTCTTCTTTTTTCTATCATGTATTTGCTCTATTACCTTACTTATACTATAGAAATCAATAAACACGTGATTAAGTTTAACTTGATTCTAAGCTTGGTTTTCAAAGCTCTCTATTCTTCTACAGTCAAACCTGTATATATCGGCACGCTGTATATCGGATTCCTCGTTTTATCGGCCGGGAGCTTCGATTACTGTGAAATTTAGGTGAGTATATCGGATTCCCTCGCTATATCGATATATCGGAATGATTTTTGTAATTTTTTTGGTGTGTTCCGATATAAAGAGGTAACCAAAATAGATAGGAAGGCTTGAAAACAAGGATAGATTGGCTATATTTGGCCTATATATTCAGGCAAAAGTGAAAATTTCTTGGCAAAGCAGTGGTTTTGGCCTGAAAATCCGGTAAGGCATACCTCGTTTTATCGGAATCCTCTATATAGCGGATCCAAAACCGCCTGATTTTTTGATCCGATATATAGAGGTTTGACTGTAAATCATGTCGCTTGCGGCAAGACGGGACACTCCGGTGGCTCGCTTTTAATAGTATGTTTTACTCCCTGGCTTAGTGGGGGTTCTTAGCTGCTGATTAAGGCATAAGCGAGATTAAAATAACCAGAACACGAGCATAAGGCGTCAAGAGAGCTTGAGAGAGCTCGAGGAGCCTGACTCGAGAAATCAAGAGCTGAGATCAAGAGCTCTCGAAGAATTGAATTCAAGAATCTCACGTGATAATCTAGTCACACGTGACTAATATAAAGAGTATAAAGAAACACGTCGGATTTTATACTTGGTACTTAGGATAAATAAACGCATCCTAGAGGGTTTAGACTGAGCCTCAAGCAAGGGTTTTGACCCAATAAGCAAGCTCGGGTTGGACCTTTTCTCAGTGGAAAGTACTAGAACCATTAACCCTCAGGGGTGCGTTTATTTATCCTACCTAACCAAGTACCCACGTGTGATGCTGAGACAGTTCACCACCGGTTTGACCTCTTCTTCTCCACGAGCTTACGGTTCATCC
>NXFV01001207.1:0-13072 GCA_002803225.1 Gamarada debralockiae | reverse complement strand
TTTTTTTTTTTTTTTTTTTTTTTTTTTTTTTTGCAAGAGCTGAGAAGAACAGGAGGAGTGGCGCCCTTCAACCTTCCGCGACTTGCGAATGACTCTATCCTTGGAATGGTTGTGAAAGACGCCGAGGAATATGAATTTGGACTTTTGAGCTACCAACGCTATAGCGAAGCGATAAGGCCACCTGTGTCCAATGGAAGAGCTACGTTTTCGGCGCGACTTTCCACATACTGAGTATGTACGCAAGACGGAAAACAGAAAAGGCGCATGAGGACCCATGGCTCCGGGAACCTTGGCGGCCGCTTGAGCCCAATCATGGCCTTTAAATCTCATCCTATCTTGTTGTATCGAAGAGCCAGGAGAGAGTCCCTTGTCAACGTTACTTTTGTTCCGCCAATTTAAGGCCTGAATTCATGGTCGATTCATATCCGGCTTCCAACGGAAAATCGTCCAATCCAGTCAGAAAGCGTGCTTAATTTGCTTTTGATAATGCGTACAACGTATCTGACCGAAATAATGTAGCGAGACCAGGGTGTGAAAGGGTGACTTTGTTTACAATCTGGTCTGTGCCAGCCTTGAACAGCCCCACTTCCCTCGTGGTTTTTATATGAAGAGCGCAGCCGCACTTTCATCATTCCTTGTGGCAGCCACCCGGATACTTACTCTACAGAGCAGCATCCATTCACGCCAGCTTCGACATCTACAGAGCAATCAGACATATCATGCATTTTCCTTCTCTCATCTCAGCGGCGCTTTTGGTGCTCGCACAGGGTGTTGCTGCAGCCCCTTCTGCACGGTCCTCGACTCTCGTGCGCAAAGAATGGTGAGTGATTTCTCCCGCCTTCACTTGGTATACATGGCTCATCGTTCCTTTCAGGAGAACCCTCACGAAGGGCCAGCAATTGGATTACATTGAGGCGTTCAAGTGTCTTCAAAGCAAGCCGGCAAGAACCCAGTCACTCTACCCCGGTGCCCTCACCCGGTACGATGACTATGTTGCCTTGCATATTGCTATGACCACGCAGATTCACTTCGTGGTACGCATGTTCTATTCATCGATCTGACAGTTGCTAAGATTCGGTTAGGGACAATTCTTGCCTTGGCACAGACAGTTCCTCTCCATCTTCGAGGATGATCTGAGGAACACCTGCTGCTATGAAGGTGCTCTGCCGTAAGTCAACCCTCACCTCAAAACAATATTAAGGAAGACTAATTGTGTATAGGTACTGGGGTATGACCAACCACCATTCCATAGTCGAGTTGGCATTATTGACTGCTTCATAGACTGGTCAAAGGATGTTGCCACCACAACATCCTTCAGCGAATCGCCAATTTTCGATCCTGTCTATGGCTTTGGAGGTGCGTCTTCTCGTCTCGATGATTGTTGAAGTTGACAACTAATTTCTCTAGGCAACGGAGAATACATTGTAGACATAAGCAACTTATCAATCACAGCTGCTTTGGATATTCCGGGCAGAACCGGTGGTGGTAAGGTGCCTCAACTTCCGTCGTATAAATTTAACACTCTGAAGGCTGTATCACAACTGGACCTTGGGCCGGCATCAATATTACCCTAGGCCCCGACTATAACTTTGCGAACAACCCCCGCTGCCTCCGCCGCGACTTCACTCCTGCATTTGCCCACGGCGCCCTCAACACCAGCGTCGTCGCCTTCACCAAGGCCGCACCAACCTTCTTCCAACTCGACCGACGCATGCAGAGTCTGGAGCTTGACCTTGCCGGTGTCCTCACCCACGGTGGCGGCCACTTCGGTGTTGGTGGTATGGTTGGAGAGATGTCTGACATGTACTCGTCCCCGGGAGACCCTCTCTTTTGGCTTCACCACGGCATGCTTGATAACATCTGGAACCAGTGGCAACGTGCCAACTGGACAACTCGCAAATCTGAAGTCGGCGGACCAGATACTATGTGGGCCTATCCGTACAACTACTTCGGCGATGTCCCGTACAAGAACATCACCACCGCCTTTGTATTGACCTATGGACAACTTAGTTCCAATGTGACCATTAAGCAGATCATGGACACTACCGCCGGTCCTATCAGTAGCTACACTTACGCTTGAAGGGGCGTTTGGTGAACTAGACAGGGTGTAGATAGACAAATCATATACACTCAAACCTAATGTTTAATAATAAATCCTCCAGCGTCGGAATTAGTATTGAACTAACTCTCATGTTTTCTATCATAACGTGAATGAAGGAATATGTTGTTATGAGTACCCTGATACTGAGGTGCATATAGCGCTAGTCCAAAATAGGCTTCAAAAGCTTCAATTCAAAATTTCTACTCCTTTCTACTGTACTATTCCTCCCCGGTTCAATCTAATGAACTAGGGTTTTGCAAGATCGCACTGTTTGATTGGCTCGAAGACAGTATATCAGGAGACTTTCGCGGGATTTAAAGGGCTCTATCCAACCACAAGCTCTACATCCACGCGATCACGATATTCTCACGGTATTCCAACTCAGATCTACACCGTAGTCCATTAGATTGAACAGGGGGGATAGTACAACCCGACTCTACTGTACTGTACAGTAGCTATTCAGTCAATCCTGATAGCTAGCACCTGATAATCAGCGCCTGATTATCAGCACCTGATAATCAGTCCTAGCGGTCAATCTCGAACTCAAGATATCACGCAGATATTTCGTCCCGAAAACCGTCCCAACTAACACATAACCTCTATTACGCATATGCCTATGATTTCAAGGTCCCGATTCTGAATTACTACCTATCCCCCCCAGCCCACCCCAAATATGCTTGTAAAAGTATAGATTTTGTAAGAAATATGCCGTTAAGCCCTTCCTTATTATTAGTTCTCTCTTTAAAGCGTAGGATACCAAGTATACGATCACCTAAAGTACAATTCAGAGTACACTTACCACTCTAGCCCACTAGAGCGAGCTCGTTTCTCAGTATTACTAAGGACCGGCGAGCTTGACTATATCACGTGCACTGGGACATAAACATAACCTGGCCTTTAAGCATATAACTCTCGTCCTGGAGGGTATGCTTATAGCGAGGTTTTACTGTATTGACAGCAAGAACTTTGCCGGCCTCTCTCGAAAAGTGGGACAGAAATGCAACTTTTGAGGAATTTTCCCGGATGCGTCAGTACCCACCTCGGATTCCTGGCTCTGGGTATGCTAGTTGCGTGAGGGATGCTATTTGCGTGGGGTATGCTAGAAAATCGGCGCCTTTGACTTCGTTTCCCTTTTGTAAAACTACGGCTGGGATAAGGCTAATTATCAGGAATATTTGAATTTCAAAACTCAGACTGGTTGACGGATTCACAAGACAGGGACTTAACATTTTTTGAACGAATATTTATGACACTGGATTGCTGCCCCAAGCATACTCTGGACACAGCATCTTTCCTTCTCCTACAGTAGAGTGTCAAACTCAAAAGCATAAGCCGTCGTCTGATCGTTCTGAAAAATAGGAAAAGTCAAGAAATCCCCATCGTAAGCATGCGTGTACAATCCCAGGTCCGTCGGCGCCTGAACAATAGTCCACACAGTAGCCCCAGGAAAGCCCCAAGTCTGGATCGTGAGATTTCCAGAGGCGGGCAATCCAAACGCACTCAGATTCTCCAATGTGACATACCAAAGACCCGCAACGAAGCGCGCCCCAACAAGCACCTTCGCCTTCTTACTCGCGTGATCATAGGTGGCGTAGCAATCGAGTTGTCGATCCCCGGTGCCGGTCGTCTGGAGCCTTTCACCGGTCATGTTGAGATTGTAGTATTTGTAGACTTGATATTCGCCCGCAGGAGCGTAGTCCGTTGCTGTGTAATTGAATGCATCGTCATATTTCGTCAAGAGGTTGGCAAAGAGATCGTGGAGAGTGTAGCCGCTGAGCCAGTTTCCACGCAGCCCCACAGCATCGTAGCGCTCAAGACGGGAAATCCACCATGCCGCGCCAGCTGGGATTTGTTCGCTAGGGTTGGCGTATTCGTTGATGTTAATTTGTCGCTCGGGAAGATCGTACTGCTGAAGCAGTGCGCCGAGTGTGGCGTTTGTGGTTTGCAGGTCGTTGTCGATTGCGGTTGTAATGCCTTCGAGGTGGTAGCTGTATTGATCTGGAATGGTTCTGTTGCCGCTGATTTGCGCCAGCCAAGTTGTCCACCACGGGTTGTCCGATAATGGACGGAAGGCCAAGGAAGGTCCTGATATGAGGACTCCATCCATGAACCGCTCGCTTCTGAGAATCACTTATCGTTAGCGAAAAGAACTTGGAATCATGACAAGTTCAAGAAAAAAAAGATCGACTGACCGGATGAGCCTATGTGTTCGAATATACAAATCGACCCACTGCTGCAAAGGGCGGGGCCAAAATATGCCAATGTCAGGCTCATTCCATACGTCAAAGACAAGTGCATCAAGCGCGCCTGCGTTTCTCAAATCGTTCATGAGCGTCCGGAGATACAAATCGTAATCCGTCCAGTCCCCATTGTCTCCCGGCCACACAGTCGACGAATTCGTATGATCAGTCCCCCAGACATCGTGTGGTAAAAGTATAAACTTGGCGCCGTATTTTCGACAAGTATGATAGTTAGAGAGTGCCGAAGCAAGACGATTCCTGTACTCGGTCAAACCGTAAATCCAGCCTCGCGCTGGAGCTGGGAGCTGAGCACCACCAGCGCGCCCGTACCCGAAGTCGATGTCCTTGTACCAGTGATCTGGTATCTGGTTTGGTTTATCAGGCATCCCATAGATAAAGCCGGATGCTAGATGATGTGGGCGGCCGCGGGTGACCGATAGATCCACTGTTGCTGTATTGTTGGCAGTGACATCTCGACGTGCTAAGTCCTTCGGTACCAGATGAGCAACTGACGAAGATATCGTCAAAGATAGAAGTATGAAGAGCTTCATGGTGAGAGTGGGAACTAGGAAGAGAAGCCTAGACTGCTCTGGCAAGACAGAGGGGAACCCAAAATCAATGAGTATTCATAGGATATATAGACTTTGCCAGTGGGATTACCTCACGGTGCATGCATTCCTGAGCCCACTATCTTCACCTGCAAATGAGCCAGGAATTAAAAATAAAATAAAAATTATGGTTACCGTATCAATGGCTTTAAATCAACTAGTATGCTATGACGGAGGGGAGATGTGTCGGCGGGAGACTTCCCGAGGGATCTGCAGGTACCAAACGGTAACGTGGGATGAGAATGCACCTCAGTACTTCTCCAAGAATGCCACCTAGAACGTCTCCAAGCGCACCTATAGAATCATCGCATACCGGCAAAAGTGTAAGATTTAAGAAAAAGGGGATCGTCCGAAGTGCGGGGGTGATATAATATTTTGACCTTCGTTTTCCGGTGGGGTCAGAAAGGTTCCCCCACCGGACTCGCGACCCCTCACTTGGAGCATAACCTGAACTAGGCCGGTCGCAAGTATGCAGGCTCTGATGGAACGTAGGTAGCTTAATTGCCATGTGAGCTGTAACTGAAAGAGAAGTAGATAACTACTAGTCGCGTTATCGCAAAGAAAAATTCTCCAGACTATAATGAGAGAGACAATAAGGTGCCGTCTGCGGTTGAGATTCCATTTACTAGATGAAATTCTATTATAGAATGTAGACGTCTGATTTTTGTGTTCGGTGCTTGAAAGGGCACATTCAAGGAAATTGCTGGACAGCGCTCAGACGTGGTCAAAATTGACCAGAATTGTTCATGTAGTCTCGGCTCATATGGTCTATACAGATAATTTCATTCTAATACCGACTTCAAATACTGCGACAAACAGTCAGCAATTATCATGAAAACTTGCGAAGAGATATCATACCTGCAAAGTTCCCAGGCCAATACCAGCTTCTGGTAATGGGCCCTGCGCAAACGTTACTTGTGCTAACATCCTCTTTCCTTTCTGTAGGTCAACGATTTGCTGTTCAATAAAATCAGTAAACGGGTCCGAACTCAACAGGGTGAGATTGCGCAAGATGTATATGAAATGTTTGGTCCTTACCTCGTCAAAGCTATCCCGCATCAGATACCGGATGGTTGTCACATCGCGCTTTTGGCCAACTCGGTGAACACGACAGAGTGCCTGTTCCTCTATCATGGAATTCCAATGAGGCTCTAGAAGATAGGCTCGAGAGGCAGCTGTAAGATCAAGACTGCGGGACCAATTAGCACGAAAAGTAATTTGTTTTCAGGGCAGCAACTGACCCCGCACCACCACACGTGATGGAGACAAGAACAGCGCGAATATCATCGTTGTGTTGAAATAGTCGAAGAGCTTCTGCTCTTTTAGGAAGAGCCGTCTTCCCATCAATTCTCGTGTACGGAAGACCGCAATCATCCAGCATCGATTGGACAAGATCGAGAGTGTAGGTCCAGTAAGAGAAAATCGCACTATCAGGACGTAAGCATGAATCAAAAGGATCCTCATATGAACGAACCTCTTTTCGGTTGCACAGTGTTTGGAGATGTCTGCTACAAGAGCTTTGATCTTAGTCGACATGCTCTCAATACGTGGCGAATTGTCATCCGTCGCTGGTGTTGCGGGACCGGAACCGATGGATACTGCATTCTCAACGAACATACTGTGGCGCCAAGATATCGAGCCAACCTCGCCGCTGCTAAGTTGAGGCCTGCAGCGCTCACAAAGCGTGGGTCTGCAGGGGGCCATTTGTCGTTGTTCGTCAATCCCCGCAGACGGCGAGCCTTCAAGAAAATCCTCTAGAAGATCAGTGCCGCAGAGCGAGCAAGTTGCAGCACCACTAAGGATATCTCCATCAAATGATTCGGCCGAGAGACTTTGAGAGGATGGACCGAAGTTGTCTTGCGAGACCTGAGATACTTTCTTCTCCAGATTGGATTGAGCAAGCAGGCCGTGACTGCAAATAAGACGTAGTATATTGAGGAGCCAAAGGGCATTGAACGTCTTGTCGCGCTCGTTGCCCGATGATATTGCGTCCTCAAGTAGAGTACGTGATTGAATCTTCGCGGATTCGTATTTTTCTCGCTCTTCAGGTGCGAAGTCCAGATGATGCACTTCGTCAATCCGAAGAGGCAGCTGGACCACTGCTTTCGAACGACTGATTGTGATGGCACGCACGAGGGCTTTCAATCTTAGAAAGCCTTGCGGGTCTGCACCATGACGGTTCCGCCAAGGTCTGAATATTTCTTCCTCGAAAACTTTAGGGTCTGAATATGGATGTACTTGCAAGAACTTAACGATACTCGCAAAGTCCGTGAGTTTATTCTGGATGGGGGTGCCAGTTATCGCCCACCTTTTCCCGGATCGAAGCGCGCAACAAGCTTGAGCTAGATGACTTTGAGGGTTTTGGATGATATGTGCTGTTCGATTAGCATGCCTTGAAGCCATGATATAGGTGGCATAGTTACACACACCTTCGTCGAGAACCAGTCGATGCCATGTCAATGTGAATATACTTTTGCCACTCCCGAGATTATCTTTACTTTGCCTCCATATAGTTGAAACGGTATGATACGTAGTTATAACTACGTCAAATTGGCCAAGTAACTCCACTTCCTTCCTATTCTGACCATGGTAGATGTGGAATTTCAATGTACCTGGCCGTAGGTGTCTAAAGAGCATCAGCATCAGAACACTCAATGAGCCGTGGCAGCAGCAACAGAACAAGGCCGATGCTATGCATGGGACATATTACTTACAGTTGAAATTGATTTCCCCAAGCTTGAATGACTGTGCAGTGTCAACAAGAAACTTACAGCCAAAATGGAAATACTTACGAGCAGGAGGTACGATGAGCAAAGTTGTTTTCACCTTGAGTGGAGGTATGGAATCAAGGGGTTCGGGTGTGATAGGGGGCGACGGGAGGCCCCTGTCCGCCTGGTTGTATGCAATGAGGCTAATCATGCTAAGAGTCTTTCCCAGACCCATATCATCGGCTAGAAGGCCTCCTTGGAATCTCAGAGGCGCTTCATCGCAGATAAATCCACTGACATTGTTTTTGTACCTGAAAGGCAAGCTGTCAATCATCTTAATCGCGAAAAGTAGACATTCATCTTACCTGAGCCTTCCAAAAGCATCGCTCTCCCTGCTCCATATGTCCCGATCGTTCTCATCTAGAGCCCAGCCTCCCTCGCGACGAACCATAAAAGTTAAGGCCTTTTTTTGATGACTTCATACAATCAGCCAAGAACAAATTCAAGAGGGGAGGCTACTTACGAAAATAAAGCCGTTTTGACAATGGCTGGCGCCTCTGTCTCAAGTAAAGGAATTTCCTCTTCCATCAATTGGGCGAGCAAATTGGGTCCAACTTCAACTTTCTCAATTTCAAGGTTCCCCAGTGGGGAGTCAAACGAGTCTGTCATCATGGGCCCCTCTGATTCTGGTGATAGAAGATGCGGATTTCGATAGAGCACGCGGCGCTCACATCCAACAGGGTCTTGCAGATACATCTGGTGCTTTGACAAGTGTTCGCCAACCACTTCCAGCAGATCTTCTGTTCCGAATATAATTACATTGAGAAACCATATTTGCGACGGCCGTCCGCGGCGTCTTCCTTGACACGCATTTCCTCCTTGAAGGACAGCTTTCGAATGACAGTAGAGCTGCATGTCGATTTCTGCCACTGATTTCAATTCACCGAGTACTCGAGAGAATATCGAACATGTGATTTCAAAAAGTAGATCGGGATGCGTTAGTGAGGGGAGCTCGTTCGGACTCTGGAGGACGACCGGGATATTTTTCGAGTTCGTATTCAATCCACTCTTGAGCTTCACTGGAATATTGGATAGCTGCGGCGGTCAGCTAGTGTTCGAGAAATTCTTAATTCACGGTCATTGATGCCTACGAACCATTCCATAACAGCATTGCGAGTGTCCCTCATCCAAGGCCTCTGCGCTCACGCCCACTTCCCCACCGACGCCATTCGTGTACCCGTAGGCTCCGGCGGGTTGGCTGACTTTGGCTGAAATGCTTCCTTCGGAGATGAGCAGCAGCATTAGAGTATGCATGATATCTCTTCTTCTCCACCGAACATAGTTTGCAATTTGACAAGGGCACAACAGGTTTCGGATGAGACGAGAGGTCTTCTGGCTCGATACAAATCCACTTCTTGATAGTCTTCTGTGGTCTACCAGGAACATTCTCAGCCTGTTGCGGCTGCTGTTGTGACTGCTGCAGAGTCATATATTGCTGTTGCTGATTTGGAGTTATGTTTGGAGGCATCCCATTGTTCGGCATTCCCATAGGCATTTGCTGAGGCTGAGGCTGCTGGCCAGGAAGTGGGGACGCTTGCATCTGATGTTGAAGATGGTGAAACTCTTGCTGTGCAGGTTGCTGAGGCATGTTTCTTGGATCGAGTGGCTGTCCAAATTGCGCATTTGGAGTGAGTTGAGGTTGATCTGATTGATTCCCCTGCTTCTGTGCAGTAATCGCTTGGGCAAGGGTACCGCGATCGGCCACCGTGCTGTGGTATCTCTCATTGTGCTTATTCAAAGCGCCTCTAGTGGCAAAGCCATTGTGGAAATAAGCACAAGACGGATGAGCGCACCGAAACTTTCGTTGATGGGTGGCTTCATGGCCGTTGCGCCGTTGGAGCGAGTCAAAACCATCCGTAGCCTTCGAGCAGTGCAGGTACCTACAAACAAAAGCTAAAGCTCCATATGTCTCCCTGAAGTCACGTAGCTGATGGTCATCGATATTGGAAAGTAGATGGTTCCCTTCGCCACTCAGTAGACATTCAAGCATGACTTGATAGTGATGCCGAGTCGCACTAAAATATGTTGGGTCCCTTGCGCAAGATTTGAGAGATATTTCTGTATCTACATTAGTATATGAAGTATCCAACAAGCCGTACGCTTACCTCCGGGCGTAGTGTCAAAATGATCATCTCGATTCAGACCGCTCCTGAACCAAATGATCTTCGAGACAAAACGCTTGATGGCTGGAAACTGGCTGAGGAGTTCAGTTTCTTGGTCTGGACTGGGTTCCTGGATGTTGGGGAAATCGAAGCTCTGGTCCTTTTCAAATTGCAACAACAGCTGAAGTTGGTTCATCAAGTCGTTGGGGATCCAAAGTTGTCTTTGTCCATGGTTCTGGAGGCTACAGTAGGTCAAGAGGTGCCTGAACCAGAACTGATTTGCGTATAGTTGCAAACCATGAAATCCCTGGACGATGCTGGTCGCTCGATCTTGGTCTGTACTGTTTACAGGTAGCAGATACAAGCTACTATTTAAGTAGGAAACACAGGAGAAAGTGACATTGTAGTTCGCATCACTAATGGATATGAATGGCTCAGCCGTTCTAAATCCTTCTTCGAGGATATACCTATAAGGATCAGCAATTGATCTTGAAGCGGGTACAGATGAACAACTCTTTGGCGGAGAAATGGACGAATTCGATCGTGTTTGATGGGCCATCTTCGATAAGAGGCCGGCACAGATCGAGTGCTTCCTTGTGGGTCTTTGTCGTGCCAAGGACGGTGGATCCAGGTTGCAAAGTGATGCCATCAAGAATTTCGTAGTTTTTGAGAGGTCTGTAAGAGCACGCCATCCACTCTAAAATCCTGATTGCCATAGACCTGGCAAAAGGTGGTCGATCATCATCCATAATTCGGTTAAGAATACGCCTATATCTATAAGTTGTCAGTCGTGAAACCGAAACTATACTGGAGCGAACCTTACGCCTGGTTGAGGCCTCTTGGCAGACTGATGGCCCGTTTTTCTAGATCGGCTTCGTTGTAGCAGTATCCAAGTTCGTCAATAACCAATCGAACCCACAGAAACATACCTATTTGCTGTTAGCTACGACCGTTAAGCCTTGATAGAGAACTGACCATTTGACTTCTCAGCTAGAATTGTTTCCAGTCGGCCCAGAAGCAATTCATCCGATGTACGCAGCTGCTTAATGTTGTATCTCACGTATGAACGTATATCGATTTCAACTTCCATCCTTCCATCCAGGGGAATTTGCAGCTTTCCAGACAGCTTCTCGCGGATATAGACTTCTCTTCGACTGGAGAAAAGAATCTTGCATCGCACATTTGGCCCGAAACAGAGTGCCTCCAGGTCTCTCAAGATTGTCTTCTGGGATTCATTGGAGCACTCGTCAATCCCATCAATAATGATCCTAGTAAATGGGACGATCTCGAGGAGTTTGGGAATTAAAATCTTCAGTTGAGCGATTCCACAATTGGATCCACAATATACAAATTCATTTGCCATGAGCGAAGCCAACTCTAGATGTTGTCTTAGGAGCTGTAGAGCGACAGTTCTCAGAATGCGGGTAGACACATTTTTGGTATCTTGATTGCTGCAGAAGTAGTAACAAGGACTGAATCCTGCGGTTTCTGACATGAAGTGTATGATATAAGAGCACATGACAGTTTTTCCTAGAATACAAAGTTAGCTCCCAGAATTGGGAATAGACATGAGGAACTTGCCTGCCCCAGGCTTGCCATTGAGCCACAGAAGAGGGTGTTTGGTATCATCCTCCATCCAGGCCTTCATGCGAGGTTCTGTTGCAATCCATTTACAAGTTTCATTGTGCCTCCGACATGATATACGATGGAGTTCATCTTCTTGAACGCTGTCATCGATTGTAAGCCAAGCCACCGAGTGCTGCAACTGCGCTCTACTCGCAGCTTTTTCATTATGTTCAACAACTTCCAGATCACGTTTCTGCCTTTCTTGGATCTCGATCTGGGCTCTCTTGCGTGCTTCCTTTGCTTCCACAATATCAATCGATGCGGCCTCAGTATCGACGAATTGTCGTTGTTTCTTCAAAGATTCGATAATGCCGTCAAATCGACTTCCAAAATCCTTCCATAAAGACAGGAACATGAGATGCCATGCTGTTTGAGCGCTTTAGCACACCAAACGTCAAAGAAATAGAATCGACTCGCCTCTTCGTCGAAAGAACTTGTAGGCTCGTTGATGGAATTCAAGAATGTCACGGTAGACGGCAGCCAGAACACTTTGAAACCCCAAGTCCTCAACGAAAGCCTTCTGGTAGCGATCAAATCGTGGGAGGGCATTGCCGATGTCTACATACGCAGTAAGAAGTGCTTCGAACACATCACGATGGTGACTCGCAAGCTAGAAAACGATCAAAGCCGAAACTGATAAACTGAAGAGGCAGCTAGACCGACCTGCAGCATCAACTTGATCGGAGCCTAGAAATCGTGAGCAAATTCACGCAATAAACCTTTGAGGGGGAGACAAACCCAAACGTACGGCAAGAAAGGGGTTCCATTGCATAGAACCTCGATAACTTTGGCGTATTTCTCAATGCTCCTCAAAAAAGGGTCAACTCGACCCAGATTCTGAACAGACTGTCGCTTCCTTTGGGAGGTTTCAATCTCTCGGATTGCCGACCACACATCCTTGAGCTCTGTCGCTGCAAACTTAATCGCGTCTTCTTCGGAAATCGACCGCCTCAGCTTCTCAAACGCGTCTGCGATTACGATTTTCGGATCCGCCATGAGCGAAGCATTTGCAACATAATATCGATAAAGGAAAACTCAATGATCCGAAAAAGAGGAAAATGTTGGGTGACGAGGCTGTGGCTGACCAGGTCGCCAGGCTTTCTGCAAGGCGGCCCATGTTTCGCCTCGCACAATCGTTGACAACTGAATCGAGATGCTGGAGCCCGCCGCCGTCAAGGAAAAGAAGTGATCCCCAACCGACTAAATTCTGCTAATCACGTCCATCGCCAAACTTACAGCAAAAGAGACAATATAAGAGAGATTAGAACGAAGTACTCGGGTTCCCTACGAAAATGCCACCCCACCAAAAATGCCACATCTATAAGCGAGAACAACAAAGATAAAAATGATTATAATTAAATAACCACAAATTATTTTGCTCTACAAATTAAAATATAGTTAGATCAATAGTACATATATATTATTAAACATTAATATTATTACTCTTTAAAGCGTGTAAGTAAATTAATCTTCCGGGTCCGCGTTTGGGTCGTTTCGGACCCCTTCTCCTTTGTGACTACCTCAACTTCTGTAGTAAATATTACTGCCTTCATAGAAGTATTAGAAGTCTTCTTATATAGCAATACTACTATCAAGGACTCCTTTTCATTCTTCTTTAGCAACTTTG